>PQWD01004903.1:0-79512 GCA_019425675.1 Leucinodes orbonalis | reverse complement strand
AATATTTTGTATTATATTATTTTAGTTTTATTTTAACGTTAAGGTCTCTTCAAAAATTTATATAAAACTCCAAAAAAACTCTAAAAGATCGTTTCAACTGCTTAAGCTCTTAACCTTAAAATGTTATGTCATTCATGAAAAAGAAATTCTCTGAATCTGAGAAAAGCGTGTTAAAGATAGTCTGCGCGTGGGTAATGTTTCTAGTGTAGCTGAAGTGAAATTACTGTAAATATATTATTGTTAGTGTGGAGAGGACACTGCAAGTTGAAAAGTCATCTTCAAAGATGACTCAGACACTTGCAGATTCTGCGCAGAAGAGAGAGAGAGGGACACCGATGCAACTACTTTGCAATTGTGGTCCTCTACAACAGAAGCGGAACATCCACTAGGGCAACTACCTTGTATGCCCAATTGACATCAAATCTATAACGTTGGGCAGGATTCTGAGTTTCCTGAAAAATGCCCAACTTTTAGACGAACTCTCAAATGGGGAGCGAGTCACAAAAAATGTTTTAGGTTGAGGTAACTACAGGCCTGTAAAAGCCTAAATAGCCCCCGGAAAACCCAAATAATACCCAGCTATCTGCCAATAAAATCTCGTAATAGTAATAACTCTCTTAAAATAGCTCTGGTTATATGAAAGAATATCGCTGGGTATTAGTCTACGGTCCGGTCCGGTTATCTAGACTGAGCCCGAAGGGCGAGCTGAAATAGACTTCCATATTCAACAAAGAACATAGCCTGAGCAACTTTCATATTTGTCTTAAACAAAATATAGAGGGTTGAAAATTGAAATGAGGTGAAACCGCGATTGGTTGAGAAAAAAATAAACTTCTAGATTTAGCTGTAGGTAAGACCTACAATGGATAGATATTGAAATAAGAATGTACAGGTAAAACGATTTATTACTCATATTTAACAAACTTCCAGCGTCGAACTATTTGATCATCATTGCAACGAGGGCTGTGATAATAAGAGTTGTGGTAGGTATGAATACAGGCGCTGCACCCCTCACTGCTGTCAGTATCTCCCCAGCACGCTCTGTGCCCCACTTCATGTTTGCCCTGGTCGACGCTATTGCATTTAAGCCAACGTTGTACTCTGGTATTGTGCCCTGGTTGCTTCGGAGCCATGTCTCCATCTGATATAAAACGAGAATGGACACTTAATAAAGTAAACGTAGGTAAATAGCCTCAGTAATAGACCGTTAACTAGGTTAGTATTGTTTAATAGAACATCATTTAAATTAAATACAGACTTGAATTTCTTAGTGTTGCCCACAAAATTAATAATATTAGTAATTCTGTGGTGTTCCCCAATGAGTCGTATAGTGAGCCCGATGGCCCATACGGTGTAATTGATTTTAGCGTCGACTCTTACACCAAGTTTCGTGTTTTAAAACCGGAACCATTGGCGTCTCAACTATTACACCAGATGGTCATCTTATAATACCTATCAGTGGTGTTCCTCACAGTCTAGCATCTTTATTTTTATAATATCGACTACAGCTTTAAACATATTGGTATAACATAATGGAAATGGAGTTACAAATTGATCAACTTACATCTGTTAAACCTTCCTCGTCTAAATAAGAAGCCATTGCACTCAGAACGTTATTAAACCAGGCTGGTAATATAACCCTGGAATATGATAAAAATTTTGGTTAATTTACGTCTGAAATTCCAAAGCTGTGTTTAAATTAAGCTGTGAAACCACAGAACAAACTTATATCCACTTTCAATAAAATTATCCATCAAGCTAGGTTTGATAGAGGTACGTGGGAGTGCTACTAACGGTGCCTTATTCAACTGCTACTTGTGAATTTGTTGTTGATGTGACTTTGGCATCCTTTCAACTCGCTCTGGGTCACGGTAGCGGATAGCCAACCAAATTATCCTGTATGCCACGAGTAATCGGAGAATACCTGGTTAAGTTTTTTTTTTATATAAGTAGTGAAACTTAATAAATACTCAGAGAAGTACAAAAAACGTTGGGTGTACATCCAAACATGCTGGCTGCTGCGTTGCAGAATAGGAGCTACACAAAAAGACTTTAAAAAAAGGATGACATTAAGCTCGGCACACTATGAACTAAAAGGCATTATAAAATATATACTGTTTTGACGATTCAAAAGTATCTGTAAAGATTTATTTAAATAAAGCATTTTTTAATTTCAATTTCAGTACAGGAATTTAAATAGGTATAGTATTTATAAAAGAGTAGATGACTTCTTAGAGTCACGCTCTACCTAGTCAGGAAAAATCAACAAATTTGATAAATTTTAACAAAACTGATCGTATATAAACTTAAAACGAAGAAAAGAATATGTAGTGAAACGAGTAGACGCTTCAGATGATGGTTAGTTATAACGCCATGGACAGTTGTAACTCCGAAAGAGTCACGAGTGCGTTTCCAGGCTGAGGTAGAGGTAAATATAGGGATGGGAAAAGATGGTATAGGCTTCTTCCCATCCCTAGTGTCGAGTGACTAGAATAAAGGCGAAGTGTTGATTCATGCGAGCACGTAAGACCATGGTATCACTCTGATCAAGTTAAATAAAAAAAAAAACAAGAAGAACTGACGGCAGTTTGTCGTGTGGCAACCAAACAAAAGAAAGAATCTAAAGCCGAGTGTCTCAGTCAGATGGATTTGTTTTATAGATGTTGACTTCTAGAAGTGCTTCCGCTCGATAGTCAACTATCGATAGTCTAAAAGCAATACTATCGATAAGTCCATCAATAGTCAGAAGCAATAGGTACATAGTATAGTTACTATCAATAGCCCTGCAATAGTAAAAACTATTGATTCAGAAGCATTAGTACTATCGAAGTTTATTGTCAAATTGACTATCTATACTTTTGACTATTGCCAATAATTCTTATTATCGATAGTTCGGTAAGACTGACTGCTAGACTTCGGTCTGACTGCAAATTATACGGGGCGGCATTCGCTCAGCAGTGAACGTATTAGGCCGTGTGTACATCAAATAATTTATTACTACATATTACATGAATAGGTACTTACGCCCTTCTTATGTCGTCGGCCCTTTGCTTTATGAATTGTAACGCAATTCGAGCGTTTGCTCGATTACCCATGTACAGGAACGTGAATGCATTTACGCGATCTTGAGCCTTAACGTCATTGCTAAGCACCATTTCCAGGTACCTATTTCAAATATAACATTAAGTAAGGTACTAATTTATTCATTTGTTAAGGCCTACCTACACAGCATAAAGATTAGGCCGTAACCCACTACCCAGTGCAGATTGGTGGGTGAGAACAACTACCTACCGCGGCTTAACGTGCTCTCCCGAAACACGAAATCATCATTCTTTTGGACAAGCAGGTGATGTAGCCTGCATTGGTCTAACCAAACTGTGAGAATCGCACAGTGACATTTGCCCGCGGGATTCGAACCCACGACCAGACGATCGCTGTACCTAGTAGACCAAGGAGGCAGTTATATAATAAAATATTGACATTAATGGCAGATTCGCCAGCCATTCGCAATTTTGACATTTCTACCTATTTAGCATACATTTTAACATCATGTTAGCCAGCAATCGGATTTTCATTTTTGATCGTTAGGTTCTATTAATGAACCTAACGATCTATTAATATTATTTTTAAATGGTGAGAATATATTTGTCGCAGCTTTATGAGCAGAAAGCTTTAAGCCCTAGATGCTAGTATTAATTTCGGGACTCATTTCATTCTGCGCTAATTATACAAAAGAGGACATCTTTTGTATAATTAGTCCTTTTTGCGAGTAGCTAATAATATAGTAGGTAACTTAATCTTTAGCTCCTTTAATAGAAAGTTATGCAGGAGACAAATCTTCAATACCTTTTCGAGACTCAACTATATAAATGTACCTAAATAGTAGGCTAGTATGTACCTAGTGAAATTATTGAAATAAATATTCTGCCCTTCCAAGTTCCAACGATGAGTAAGTCGGGTTTTTGGGCAAATTGTCTATATTTTCGTGAACTTTCAGTGAACTGAAGAGTTATTATCAAAATTAGATAATTAATGAATTATCCGCGCTTTTATGAATCTTTGGATTCTATGTTATATTTTTTATTGTTAGTCATAATGTATAAATGGATTTTGAAAAGCTATTAGTCAATTGCCCAAAAGCCCGACTTAATGCACTCTTCGTTAGGAAGGCAGTATTGTTGTCATTTGTTTGTCTCCCGCCTGCAATACCATGAAAAGTATATAACGTTTGCACTATATGGTAAGCTTGTGTTTTCCATTTCAGAGGATTTTTAGCAGTCGGTTTTATGTTTATATTTATTTTGTATGTATTTGTGTGCCAAATAAATATTACTTTCTTGATCATTGGAGTGGATTGTTGCCTTCTGATCTGGAGGGTTCAGTTTCAAATCCCGCCACGTACCAATGTTATTCGAATTTTCGAAATAATATGTACCTACGTTTATTCGACGCTCTTACAGTGGAAGAAAAATCGAGAGAAAACCTGCGCAAGCCTGCGAAGAGATTCAAAGGTTTTGCGTGAAGGCGGCCAATCTGCACTGGGTCTGCGTGAACGACTGAGGCCTATACAAACTTTACGAGTTGGCTCGTGCCCCTCGGTTGGTACGTGTTATGAGCTCATAATGATGATGAACTTACTCTTTAACAGCTCTATCATTGGTAGTGCACCCCAACGATCTAAGCATAGCAGAACTATCAGCTTGGTTGTTGGAGAGCTGTCGCCTCTGGTACAGGAAATACCAGTCTTCATAGTTGCCTCTGCGTAATCCTTCGCAGAATACGTGTCTTCGTAAATTTGGATTTACGCTACGGTTAGAAAAATATATATTATTACGTATTTCATAAAACGAGCAAGTAGGTACCTATAAGAAAACATTAAACTTTGACCGCTAGTGACGACTTATGGCGCCAGACATCATAGATTTTCTATTGTGTCTGGATTCCCAGGTTAAATTAGTATTCAATGTAAATTGATGATTTTTTATAAGGCAGACAATCTGAGTTTACATTTCAAACAAAAAGTTGTTAAAATAAAACAAGGCTGACCGTTACATATGGAGGTCTCACGATGTGATATTTTGCTTTTGTGATTGGTTAAGAGAGCGTATTCCCATTGAAAAAGCCGTTAACTCATTTCTTTGCCTTCCGGTATCGCAAGTTTACATGAGCGATAGCGTCATTTACCATAAGCTGTCTGCACGTTTGCCTGCTTTTCCATAAAAAAATATTGAAATTACATACAGAATGATTACATTAATACCTGACGCCATTCTTGAAATTTTTGAACTTTTCCAAAGCATCATTTACACAACCATTATGGCCTATGTTGCAAGCAAATGATAGTATGTAAAACCTATTCAGAGTCGTCGTTAAAGGTTCGCCGGTTTTAACCTCATAGCCGACATCGCCGATCACCGACTGAATTCGAACAGAGTTCTAAAATAACATACCAGTTATTGCAACTATGATGGTAACATTTAAACCATACCATAACCTTAGGCTAAATAACACGAAAAATAATTAGATGAGAAGTAACAAGAAACTTATTTTAACAAACAATAACTATTCACAAACGCATTGGAGGATGTCTTCAAGACCCTGGACTGGTTGAACGAGGCGTCAACGTCAAAGGAGAGTTATTTCTCATCTGCGTTTTGCTGACGATATCGTCATCGGGCAGAGTCAACGAAGAGCTTTGAGATGCTGAACAGCCTGAATGATTCCCCGACGAGTTGGGCTTGGCATGAATATTGGACAAGACGAAAGTCATGTTCAATGAGCATGTCATGCCTCAACCGATATTCCGCAATGCTAAAAGACAAAAGTCTTTGAGCAATGCTTCCTAACCGTACTAACATATGCAGCTGAGACATGGTCACTGACTGCGGAATCGGTTCACAAGTTCAAAGTCACTCAACGCGCAATAGAGCGAGCTATGCTTGGGGTCTCTCTAAGGGATAAGATCAGAAATTATTTAATCCGTAAGAGAACTAAAGTTACCGACATAGCCCGCCGGATCAGCAAGTTGAAGTGGCAGTGGGCTGGTCACGTATGTCGCAGAACCGATGGCCGTTGGAGCAGACGAGTTCTGGAGTGAACACCGCGTCTCGGCAAGCGTAGCGTATGACGCCCTCCAGCCCGATGGACCGACGACTTGCGAAATGTCGCTGGTGGAGGCTGGATGAAAAATGCGAAGGACCGGGATATCTGGCGCAAAATGGGGGAGACCTATGTCCAGCAGTGAACTGCGATAGGTTGAAGATGGAACAAACAATAGCCTGGAGTTGGATTATAATGTTGACTGGCTCCAAAATAAAATCCAAAATCTATCATTATGATTTTATAACCGACTTCAAACAAGGAGGTCACTCAATTCGATCATATATATGTTTGTTCATGTTAGTTCGCGGATGTCTCCGTGATATATTCGATAATACATTTTTCTGAAAGATGATATTTCTGAGGTGGTAATAAGAAGTAAAAAGAAACCGAAGAAATCGAGGAAACTTCAAAAATGTAGGCGACTCAGAGCAACTAGGTACTTGCAAAAAAACATGAATAAAACCGGCTTCTTACTAAAAAGCAAAAAATAAGTGTTTAGCTAGGTAAATAGAAATGGTTAAATAAATTATTTCTAATTTTGATATCTTTCTTCTTTTCTATGCCTCAAACATCGTTATCACTATTCACAGATGAAATCCATTGTTTTTGAATACAAAAAAGTAATCAAGTAAATATCAGTTGTTACTGATGTTTACTTACAACAGTCAATATTAAATGCTTACCTACTTGCAGCCATGCTTACAGTAGTAAATATAAATAAGGTGTTGAATGTTTATAATTTGTATTAAAACACATTGTCTCGGCTGCTTTGTTCGGATGTATAGAATTAGTCGTCATAAATGTAATAATAATCAGATATCTTTATTAGTATTACTCGATAATTTGTATTTATATAGCTATGGGAAGATGAGGTCTTCATTTAGGACGGATGCGAACCCAAATCCCTTTAAAGAGAAGTGTCCGTGTCCCGCAGTGTAAATTAAATACTACTTACATCAAATTCTTTCAGTTCCGCAGGCATATGTAAAAATCTGTTTCGGATCCAATTCAATCCTGTTATGGCAGGGTACCATGCATAATAGCTAGTGTCTTGTTTGAGAAAGTCTAAAACTTTAAAACCGAGAGCGAAGGTCATCTTCCCTGAACGCATCAATGCAAAAACATCGTCGACGATCTGTAAGACAATTAAACATAATCAAGGTTGAAGCGGTTTTAATGTAGATACATTTAAAAAACACAGGTACTATATGATATATTAAGCTTTATTATAACCTTAAATAGGCATAATTTAATTCATCTGTCTATTACTTAAAATAAAAAAGAAATCTCTCGGCAGGTGCCCCTAAATACCATCTTGACCATTTGACACTTTGCAAAGACGTGCTGTCCAAATTCTCGGTGATTCTGATCTCACAAGCAGTTTGGAGTCTTTAGAATTCTGGAGAGATTTTAGCTCTCTTTGTTTTTACTTTAGCTCCAAGGAACTATTTGATATAATGCCGGTTTCACCGTTTTACTTTCGTATGACTCGACAACGAGTTAGGGTCCATCCATACCACCTGGATACTTCCGCTTGCAAAAGCGATCGTTCTTTCCTCGCGCGTGCAAATTATGGAACGATCTCCCAGGCACGGTGTTCCCTAATAACTACTACATCTCCTTCTAGGTATAAAGAGAGCCCTTTCCTCTTAATAGGCAACGGCTTGCCCTCGACATTGTAGTTGTCCATGAGCGACGGTTACCGTTTTACATCAGATGGGCCGCCTGCTCGTCTGCCTACAGAAGCAACGTCAGCAAAAAACCGAATGTGTGAGCGCATTTTCAGTAAGAAATAGATTTAATATAAGATTTTTAAATGTCATCATCATCATCATCATTACAGCCAATTATGTCCATTGCTGAACGAAGGCCTCCCCTAATGATTTCCACGCGGACCGATCCCTAGCAGTTGACATCCATCTGCTACCCGCCACCTTAACCAGATCATCCGTCCATCTGGTTAGAGGTCGGCCTACGCTTCACTTTCCGTTACGTGGACGCCACTCGAGAACCTTTCTGCCCCATCGGCCATCAGTTCTACGCACTATGTGCCCTGCCCACTGCCACTTCAACTTGCTAATCCTCTGGGCTATGTCGGTCACCCTAGTTCTCCTACGGATATCATCGTTTCGGATTTTATCGCGTAGGGAGACACCTAACATAGCACGCTGAGCAACCTTGAGTCTATTCAAGAGGCCCTTAGTGAGCGACCACGTTTCGCTTCCGTATGTCATAACTGGTAACACACACTGGTCAAAGACCTTCGTCTTGAGACACTGAGACATGAGGTATTTTGGACGAAAAGATCTGCCTTAACTTCCCGAACGCTGCCCATCCTAATTGGATTCGACGAGAAACCTCCTTCTCGAAGTTGGACCTACCCATTTGGACTACCTGTCCCAGGTACACATATTCGTCAACAACTTCGAGGACAGAACTTCCAACTGATATCGGTATAGGTACGACATGGGCATTAGACATGACTTTCGTCTTGTCCATGTTCATTTTAAGACCCACCTGTTGAGAAGCTCTGTCTAGGGTTTCGAGCATAGTGCTTAAATCCTCCATGGATTCTGCCATGACTACTATATCATCGGCAAATCGAAGATGAGTGATGTACTCGCCATTCACGTTGATGCCAAGTCCTTTCCAATCGAGCAGCTTAAACATATCTTCCAACGCAACTGTGAACAGTTTCGGAGATATAACGTCTCCCTGTCTCACTCCTCGGTGCAATTGGATAGGTTGTGTAAGCTCTTCATGTACACGGACTGACATAGTAGCGCTCTCGTACAGACATCTCAATACTTCGATATAGCGAAAGTCAATATGGCACCGTTGGAGGGCCTGAAGCACAGCCCAAGTCTCGATCGAATCAAAGGCTTTCTCATAGTCCACAAACGCCAAGCATAATATATGCCGGTCTATCTCTTCTGTATAACCTGCCGCAGCGTATGTATGTGGTCTATGGTGCTGAAGCCTTTGCGGAACCCGGCTTGTTCGGGGGGCTGGAAATCATCAAACCTACGCGCGAGACGGTTCGTGATGACTCTGGAGAACAACTTGTAAATGTGGCTCAATAGCGTGATGGGTCTATAATTCTTCAGCAAGGTTTTATCGCCTTTTTTGAAGAAAAGCACCACCACGCCATTGCTCCACGCCTCTGGCGTCGCACCCTCACGGATCACGGAATTAAAGAGCTTCTGAAGGGTCTTAAGCACTGGCGTGCCACCTGCTTTCAAAGTTCTGCGTAATTCCGAGAAGAAGGAGTTCTGGCCCCGTGGACGACTAAGGCCTAATCACCCTATACGGGTAGGCTCGTGCCCCTCGGTGGGACGTTTAATGAGCTGATGATGATGATGATGAATTCAGGAGAAGACTCCGGGGGCCTTATTTCGCTTAAGTTGTTTTTAGAGCCATCCTAATCTCGCTCAAGGTGACTTCCGGATATCGTCAGATAAATGGCGGGTTAACTTAGTTCTCGGGTCTTTGGTAAGCTTGAATCGGAATCTGTTGTAGCGTATATAACTCGCTGTAAGACTTCTCAATCTCCCTCAAAATCTCTGTTTGGATGACTACATTTCCACTGTTGGTCTTCAGACTAGTCAGCTGGCTTTGCCCAACAGACATGTTCCTCGCAAACACCTTGAAACCCCTGTTCCGTTCATCGCCTCTTTAATACACTTTGTGTTAAAGCGACAAATGTCGCGTCGCAAGGAGCTGGATGTACGTCTATTAAACTGCCGGTATTGTGACGCGTCATCTGAAGACTGCAGTTTCATCTGTCGTCTGTCGCCATGAGATCGAGAGTCTGTTGAGATAGTTTATTGGGTCTTAATTGCGTTGTCCCTTGCAAACTTAGACCCAATTGTTTGCCAGAGTTTCCACTAGCCCGCTATTTATATCGTCCACGGTTACGCAGCTCTCTAGCATTCTAAGCGATTCTGCAGTTCAAGTTGAAAGCTCTCGGGGTTATTGATTGAATCACGTTAGTCGAGCGTAGACTTCATCAGCGAGACCTCTCCAGTTGAACATTAATATTAACGTGCCTCTTACCATACGGTGATCGCTACCGGTTTCACCCTGGCAATCATAGAGACGTCGACAATCTAATTTCTGTGGAACCATCGGGACTCAACCAAATCCACTTCTCTGCGGCGGCTTCTTGAAAAAGAGTTCATCATAAAGAGTCCCTTTTTCCATGAAATCGGCCAGCCGCTGTCCCCTGGGGTTCCGGTGTCCAAATCCATGTTGCCCCACTTTCAACTCACAACCACTTCGAATGCCCAGCCTTGCGTTGAAGTCTCCCATAACGACCGTAAAGTGCGACTAGGAGGTATGCATTGCTCTGCTGATATCATCATACATAACCTCCACTTCATCGTCGGAGTAAGATGAAGTCGGTGCGTAAACCTGTACCACCTTCAGCGCATAGCGCTTGGTGATTCTTACAAGGTACGCTACCCTAGCTGACACACTTTCGATTTTCACGATGTTGTTGATGAGAGACTTATGGACGAGAAACCCGACACCACCCTGGGACAGCTGGTCGCCCTCACGGTAGTAAAACAGGTTGCCGGATTGCAGTATTGTGGTATCCTCCCCCTCTCTTCGGACTTCACACAAACCTATTATGTCCCAATGCAACCTGCCTAACTTTTAAATGTAGGTAAATATTATATTTTATTGTCAGGTCTTGTATTTGCAATTACTTTTTTATCAAATTATGTTAAGTATACACTTACCTGTGCTCTATTTAAGTGATGAATGTTGCTGACGTTGTTTCGAAGTGCATCAGCTATCATTTCCCAATTATGTTCATCATAATTGACACGGTAAATACCTATAATACATCCGAAGAAAATCATTGCTAATGTATCATGTTTCATTAATATATTATTGAAACTTAATATTTCCTATAGTAACTCGTCAAAACGAAACGTAGACCGACCCCCAACCAGATGGACTGACAACCTGGTTAAGGTGGCGTGTAGCAGATGGATGAAAACATCAAAGGGACCGGTCCGCGTGGAAATTAGGATGCCCTCGCTCAGGAGTTGACATTTTAGGCTGTAATGATGACTATGGTAATAACTCATTAGCATTTGGAACTCTCTTTAAAGCAAATAATGCCTAAATGTAATCACGAAATATAAAACAGTTTTGTGCAAAAATGATAGGAAATGTATGTCTACAATAAGTATTTTCGATTAGATTGCATGTGAGAGTTGAATGTAAAATAACTGATGTAATTACTCGTAGTGCGTGTGATTTGCAGTAAGTATTAAATTTATATGTGTAACGGTTTGTTTGTAAGAGCGTAGTCAGAGAGTCATCATAGTTAGCTCATTCAACGTCAACGTAACGTAACGTAAACGTAGGCACGAGCCTACCTGTATAGGGTGTAAAGGCCTTAGTCGCCCACGCGGGCCCAGTGCGGATTGGAGTAAGAGCGTCGGATAACGTACTAATAATTTCGAAAATTTGAAAACACATTGATACGTGGCGGGATTTGAACCCGCGCCCCCCCGATCGGAAGGCGACAGTCCACACCACTGAGCTTCCGACGCTCAGAGAGTCAGAGATTACACTCGCAGAAAAAACACTCAGGGAGCTACTTAAACTATTCCTGTACTGAATGATCACAATTATAGTTGTAAAATGAAATTAATTTAAAATTGATCATCATCAGCTCATTATACGTCCCCACCGGGGGCACGAGCCTACCCATAAAGAGTGTACATGCTTTATACAGTACACAACCTTTGAACTTCTTCGTAGGCGTTCGCAGGTTTCCTCAAGATGTTTTCCTTCATCGTAAGAGCGTCGGATAAACGTCAATGAAAATTTAAAAAAATCGAACAGACATTTCATTTATTTACAAGGTCTTATGTATATTTAACATATTGTGTTACGTATTTAATTCATATTGAGTACTGGACAAACGTTTCTGAACTTATAGTAAACGCATTGTTATTTTTCATTATGTTCGATCACACATTGATACATCAATCAAAATTTAAAATTGGTACTCCAAAGAAGAATAACGTGTGTGACGGACTTTTTAAAAGAAGGAAAAAAGATAAAAGCTGTTAAAAAAGAAGATTTGAGACTTAGGGCCTCGGTCTTCCGCTTTGCTAATTGAAAAAGATCGTTTTGCATAAAATAAAAATGAAGTAAATACCTTTTTGCTGAAGATTAAATATGTACCAACTGTGTCCAGGGGTCTCTTGTATCCTTTCGTTTTCACTTGTCATCACAAAAGACGGAGTAAGGTTATTCCAGTTTGGGCTTCTCCCGGATGTATAAGTCAGTGGAATAGGCCATATCTGTTTTCTTTGTAATGTCGTCGGGTTTAAGAAGAATCGTTCCTTCAAAGAGAAATGTATAGATTATTAGCAAAATATATATTTTATGTAATTAAGTACTATAAAAACGTGTGTTGCTGGATATGAAGTACTCGTACAAGTAAAAATTTGTGAAAGGTGGATTATTTACGCACATTGTTTGAATTACACAAATATAATATGGCTTAGGTGACAACTTCATCATAAGCTCATTTAACGTCCCCATCTAGGGGCACGAGCCTACCCGTATAGGGTGTGTAGGTCTTAGTCGTCTACGCGGGCCCAGTGCCGGTTGGACGACTTCACGCACAACCTTTGAATTTCTTCGCAGGCGTGCGCAGATTTCCTCACGGTGTTTTCCTTCTCCGTAAGAGCGTCGGATAACGTACATATATTTTCGAAAATTCGAAAACACATTGGTACGTGGCGGGATTTGAACCTCAGCCCTCCCGGTAAGAGGGCGACAGTCCACACCATTGATCCACCGACGCTCTACTTAAAGGTTTATTTATATTTATTTATTTATGAAAAATAAGCAACAAACCTGTTTCAAGTTTATAACTCCAGTATCCCTGTTCACAGTGACATCGAGCAAGGATATCCGGGTTCATCGACCCAGTACCTCATGAAACTTGTAATTTTATGTTTCCAATTACACCCCGCTTTCGGAAGTAGCAACTTCGAAAGCACGGTATAAGTGTTCTGGAATCGCGTATTTGTATGCTCTGTAATATGTTAGTAATGCCAAAATGAGACTAAATTACCATGAGTTTCTTCATTGAAACCTAAAGTCTTGCGTCTTTTCAAGGTTCCAGGAACATTAATTATAGTTGTAACGCTAGAAACTCGTCGGTTTCCCGAACTTTTATTAGTCTTAATACTTTCTCATACAGTAAGTGCGTATTAATTGAAAGATTTATGCGTGGACTTAGTTTAGTTCTAATTGTATTTTGCTCGAGTTAGGCTGCATGAAATAACTTTGCGCACCGATATAACTCTGATTTTTTCTCTTATTTATTTATGTCATATACATAGTAAACTCTTCATATTTATTATTTTTATCATATAATGATTGAAAAGTAATTATTTTTCGGAATCATATATTTGAGTACAAGGAATTTGGCAGCTTCTCTACATGGATAAGCAATATTTATTGATTCAAGATAGCGCCGGTGTGATGTAGGTCGATGTGAAGTTTGCGAAACTACAAAATAATAAAATTCCATAATAATATTACGATTGCGCTGCAAAACTTATAACTTTGACAATCGATCTTCTTCACCATACACCTAACCGAATCATTGACGGGTACCGAACAATATCAGTATAAAATGCCGAAAACATTATTATAAATTGAACAATAATTCAGACCTGTCAACCAAAAATACATGCAGTGCTCTCTTAAACGTGGGTTCAGACAAAAAGTGCTTCAACATTAGTAGTAATGAAGCTCCTTTCGAGTAACTGATGCCACTGAAATGACCGGACACTTGTGCGGGACTATTCACGGCATGCTGCAAGGCTCTGGTGGACGCTGAAGAGTCAGCCGATAGTGCGCTCTGAACGTACAACAGATTGAACTGATCTTCCAACTCCAGAGTTCTGTCGATCTGGAATAAAGTTTCAATTATCCATACTTATATTTTAAATGTGAAAGTGTGTTTGCTTGTCCGTCTTTTAAAGCGAAACGGAGTTTTGATGATTTTTTAAGTGGAGATAGTAGAAGGGGGGACAGTGGCATAGGCTGCTTTTAATTTTAACATAACAATGAGACAAATAAATATTGCGACGTCTACGTTACATTTGTTACGCAATAAATTAAATAATACGTCTCGACGCTATTTGAAACACTACGCGAGACATCATTAATTTAATTTACATTTAATGGATAATTTCAAATTTGCTAGAGTTTCACAATGATATTCTGGTAGATACGCCATCCGTGCCTCAAAACGGACCTGCCGAAGAGAGTCAGTTTGTACTCTTGTTTAGGTAAATGTACGCTCATTCGAAATATGTGTATGTGTGCTGTCACTGCATTCGGAACACATATTTCGATTGTTTTGTGAGCATATCACGAATCTATACTTTTTACATCATTGGGGTTTCATGAGTTTTTTGTTAAATTGAAAATAGTAGCGTATTTACAAAAAACTTGTTACTTTTGTATGGCAAAAATGTAAGTATGTTTTATGAGCTGATGATGATGACCTACATATGTCACTGTTGTAAAAATCATCTCCTGACATCCATTATTTAACATGTTCGATTCCAAGCCCGCAGATCCTATTTGCGTTAGCAGTGAACTTTTTAAACCTGTACTCACCGCGTGCATTGCGAAGTATTCAAAATAACTGCGAAGCCCTCATTGATCCAAACATTATCCACCACCGCGCTGTGATGTAATTGCCGAACCATTTGTGGGCAAGCTCGTGTGCTGTTATTGTACCGATGCTCATTTTGTCTGCGGCGTTAGTCTCACCTTCCTGATACAGAAGACGAAGTTCTCTAAAAGAAAATGGTAGCACCGATGAAAATTATATACCATGTAAATGCGTATCCAACTCTACTAAACTCTTTTTATTCATTAAGATGTAACTTCAACTAGGGAAATAGATTTTCCATCATCGTGTTTCGTAAGTTTTAGTCATTACCGAGCTTAAATTTGCGTAATATAGCAAATAACACTAAAAACAAAGTTTTCTTGATATAGGTTTAAGGTTATGGGAAAACTGGTTTGTCCTGTAACGCACGAGATTCAAAGAATACTTGGCACCTACTATCTTCTTACAGCTTCATTAACCGGTGGTAACTAAGAGCTTTTATCAATTGCTTTGTTTACAACACTTGTATAACTATCTTAATGTTAAGGTAATCAGTCGTTCTTACTATCTACTCATATTTATATTAAGAAACAATTCTTGTGAGAGTGAAATTTTATGAGTTTTTATGATTAATTGGCAAAAGATGAAACGAAACAGAATCTTATATAGGGAAATTTGAAAAAAAAAAAACCTTTTGGGAACGAACAGATAATGAATATCTCGTGCAAAATAGGCACGTGTATATCCTTTTCCTAAAACAACTTCGCTTCTCACACTATAACTAAATTCATTGTTTTCGTCATATTTACATGCTAAGCAGTCACTATTTTCTACTACTTTTCGTTGTCTTCTTTAAATGTTACATGTAAACAAACAACGAGATAAATAAAGGCTCTGAGTAAGGTACTGACGCGTTAAAATTCTGATACAAAATGTATTTTTTATTAAGTCCGATAAATCCTTACGGCTTGTTGATTACTAATGATGAATGTAATTCTCGAACAAGCCTTATGAATTCGTAAAGTTCTACACATCTAATTTCAAATAACCACAAAATATAAAATTATCATTTAAAAAACTTTAATAGAAAGTTACTACTTTTTTAGTATATTTACAAATTTGTTTGATATACAATTAAGTTAAATATAAAATATTTCTATTGAAGAACTTTTTTCTCAGGGGTTGTTTTTAATTCAAAATCAAATACAGTAGAAACCCTTTTATCCGAATTAATTGGGACCGGGGTTGATTCGGATAAACGAATGTTCGGATAATCGAATGTTCGGATAATCGGACATAGACTGGTAATAAACGAACTGTCACACATCGAGTTGCAACCCCATCAGGCCTTATCAAAAATATAAAGTAAAAAAATTCACAGCATTAATAGAGGCTAAGGGCCGATTCAGTTAATCGGCGATCGGATAATCGGCGTTCTACAATGGTTAAATAGTCGACTAGTACACCAATAGCTCATGCTTCTATTCCTGAGCCTGTAGTATCATTTGTGCATGGATATATTAGTTAGTAGTAAATATTAAGTGCCGGTATGAGAGTCGTTTAGGGTGACACGCCAGGATAAGATATACCTGGGACATTTCTGACCTACAACCTCAGGGACAATGTTGACATAGAAAGAGAGCGTAAGGCCTTCGTTAGAGGCAATTTGCTGATCCGTAGATTTTCCAGATGCTAAGAAGACGCAAAAATCATGCTTTTAAAGCGTGCTGTCAATGCTTTTACACGGAAAATCTATGGTTCAGCTTTACTAAAAACTACGTGTTCAATATAACAATGTGTTTAGGAAGTACTTTGTGGACAGAGTGATCACCCAGGTTTCAACACCGGGTGGTCATTAATTGAACAATTGAGAGACTTTCAATAACCTGCCCTATCCAAATACTACTAGTTATACTTTAATTCACTCACAAAAATATACCCAATTACGACCATTATGTTATCTGATACACCTCGAGTAATTGGCATAACTACATGGAATAAAACAAAGTTGCTTTTTTGTCTCTAAATCCCAATGTATGCTAAAAAATTTTAAAACTACAGAACGTATTTTATGCGGTTTTTTATAATAGATAGAGTGGTTGAAAGAGAGGTTTATATGCTTAAAACATCCAAAAAAATAGTGGAGAAATACTATTATCTATATATATCATAGAAAAGAACCATGGGTTTAAACTGTGCTTGAGCAATTATTATTACTTACATACCTTATTTCTCAAAGAAGTTTCATCATGAAAGAGTTTTTTGACGGAACCCACAAGTCCGTCCAATGCGTGTTATGGGGGAACCAAACTTTTATTGGATAGTGGCAAATTTGGGTTACATATGACCATAAAGTTTTACTACTCATTTCAAGCGACATAAAAAAAGTAGTTGTTGAGCTATAAACGCTATATTATGTATGTATGTCGTAGCCATCTCGTTAAGTACTCGCTCCAACGTATAACGCCGGAATAAAATTATTTGCCAAATACCTGTAGGAAACCAGCCCCAATTTTCCGTAGCTCCTGAAGCCCAGTCTGGGAGGCGAGCTTCGTTCTTCATTCCGTCAGCCATTGTGTAGTACTCAACACCAAGATACTCATCGAACCATTTAGTAGAGCTGGACCGATTTGCAATGCGTAAGAACCTTGTCCTTGTGCGTTTGGTCTCCTTTAAAAAAAAAATAATGAACGAAAATCTAATATCATAACAAAACCTCCCACTCCAGGGAGATATTAAACCACTCGGGTCCGTTACTTTGCAAACTCTGTATAAAAGTACAAATATACTTATACATACTCATTTATATAAAGCTAAGTGGGTACCATTCAGTGTCCTTACTTTATTTAGTTTCAAGATTTGATCTATGTTTATCTGTATATGCGTTTGGCACTGAATAAACTATTTTAGTATTAATTATTATTTTTACATATTTTTTAAAAGGGTTACAATCATCTTTATCTTTTCGAGTTATTTAAATTAAATTTGCTTTAAGATTGCCGTATGTTTCGATCTGCTTTAACACCCAAATAATATTTCTATTATTGTCACCCAAATAATATTTCTTTTAGTCAATCTTATTTTATTTATCTCATGAACCCTATCTTGATCTCAACTCAAATTCTTCAGTTTCTTTCACTACTTAACTATTCCTTATTTCCTACAAATTAAATCTCGTATGTTGAATGTTGTATGTTTACCAAACAATTAAAATATATGTAATTAATCGTGTACAATAATATTAAAGGTATGAAAGGTTTAAGCATCCACTTCACTCACGAGCAGCTCACTTCACTGCTCGTTTTGCCTTCTGTCGAAATACACAAAAACAAAGATTCAAAATTACCTATAATACGGTAGGATCGATCGTCATCGTTATTATCAGCAATTACGGTAAATTGACCGCTTATGTGGATTGTTATCAAATATGCCGACATTCTGGGTGTCTGGTAAAACATTTCCTTGACACGATCACTGATACTGTAAAAATAAAATACAGTACAAACAACGATTAAAATCTAGCTCACCCTTATTTGTTATAACAATTCTAAAAACCACACGTACATTTTGGATCCTCCAAATTCCGATAACTCAATTATACATAGGTTCATTATAAACTACACCACACACAAAAGACAAATAGAATTTAATGAATTTAAATTGATTACATTGTGTGATATTAGTGACAGCTTTTATAATCCCTCACAATGTCAGATAAATTTAACCCTTTGAACGCCAGGAATGCAGACACATTGAAAAATCTATTGTTTCTGACGCCTTTAGGTATCATTGGTGTTCAAAGGGTTAATTAAATATTTTTATACGTCAAGTTATATGACTAATATGAGCACATTGATTACAGTTTATTCTAGTGCTGAAAACAATGTTTCTTTAAGAGCTTGACCTACGCATTCGATAACCTTATATTATACACCTATGAAACTTTTAATTTTCACTAACCTCGCACCCCTTGCCTACATAGTTTAAAAAACTGAAGTATAAGTTATTAAATATGTTTCTTAGGTGGACTATTCTACAATTGAGATGGAAAGTCACACGCCGTCGACTGTGTAATAATAAGCTAATAAGCTGACCCAATGAATATCTTTTTATCATACAATGTTAGAATTCCGTATCAGTAACATGTGGCAAGTGGCAGTAAGTCACTTCTTTTGTCGTCTTGCAGTAACGATGGCCAGTGTAACAGACAAGTTCACTCTAGAGAGTGGATGCCATGTTGTAACAAACACAGAAAAATTTGAGAAATATAATCTTATTATTTAAAATGGGTTGTTATTCATTGTAATATATTATGATTGTTGTATTCACATTTTATTGACCGGTTCCTATTTCCAACCGTATGTACTTATAAGCAAACTCAATTGTCTCTAATACTGTTTTCATGCAATAAAATGTTTTGAGTTTGTTTGATATAACACTTTTCGAAGGTGAAGGTTTGATAATAGTTTGAAAAATGAAAACTACAATGTTGTGAATAATGGAAATATTTTATGAAATTCCATTTGACTATTTTATAATATGCAGTGCTTTAAGTCCTTAGCTTAAAAACTTACTTGAAAGTGTCTCTAATTCTCATGTTAGAGAATGTCTCAGTGAAATGAGCAGGTCTGTTGACTGTTATATTAAAAGTGATTTAAATCCGGGCTCGTCGAAGCAGGGAAATAGTTGCCGAGCATGAGTAGGTTGAAGGTGAGTAGCAGCATACCATCTAAAAAGTACTTTCATTATTAGTAAGTTCAAATACTTGGACCAATGTATGATCGTATACGAACAAATGAAAATAGATGCGGCGCCTTATCGTAAATGTTTATACATTTAATTTTTATTAATCTTATCATCAATATTCAAACACTTTATTTCAACATTAGAATAAAAATACTAAATAAATATCCACTGACATTCACACAGCGCGATCTAACCCCAAGTTCAGCGTGAAGCCTGTATTATAGTACTAAACAACGGGTAAAGAGACTTATATAATTATTTTAAATACATACATATATACATAGAAAACACTCGAACTATTACAAACAGTTCATGCAAACAAATGTTTGTACTGCGCGGGATCTAAACCGGAACCCTAAGTGTAGCAGTCGACGTCTCAACGCTACACCAATGGTTGTCAAAATAAAACGAAGCTGTATAACTTTTGAAATAGGAATAAAACTTACTGTATATTTCCATTATCATCTTTGTAACTGCCTCGGAACATGCCCCTCGTTAGTGGAGTCTCATTTATATTACCGATGTAACTCACATACAGATAATAAATGCTATCATTATTTAACACAATACCATTTCTGAGGTTAATTCTTAAAAATTGATATTCTTGGATCCTTTCAAACGGATGTGTCTCGTTTAGTGGCACTAATGTTCCATCGGACGTAGTGAGAGTTACCTCGATGATTTTTCTTACGTTTTCTTGAAGTATAAGAGCTGTGAGGCCATCTCGAATAGCCTGAAAGACAAATATGGAATGGTCCACTATTTCAAAATATTTCGATGTATTTTATTTGATATAAGTCAGCTCTTTGTTAAAAATAATAAATTAACAGATTTGAGATCTAAAATACATTTATACTCTGTCTTGCTCTATTTTAAAAGACGTTGCAACTGTCTTACACTCATTTTCGGCTGAATAATAATGAACCTTGGTGGAACATCTTGCTAAAAAAGTGTGGCTTAGTTCCCACAACAGCTAAGCAAAGAAAGATGAATCCGAGCAGTGGTTTAAACGCTAAATGAAAACAACAAAATCTTCACTTACTCTGAGTTCTAAAGTTGCGTTGCCATCAAAAGTAAATGGCTCACTACCGATTGGGGCAGTTTCGAAGTACGGAGTTACTTCAATGTCAGCATGAATTGGATCAAAATCATTGGGCAGGCGATATGATGTAAGGTCGTCACTACGAGACCCGTCAGGCCAGTCATTGTAATCTAATTCTTCGTAAACGGACTCAAAGGAAATTCAGACTTTACCAAGACAAGTACGGCTGTTAGCGCCAATACATTTACAAGAATAGACATGTTGCTGTAAAAGAGACACACTTTTAAAAAATAACACAATATCACTTAAATGTTTTGTCAACGCACAGCAATAAATATCTATTACGTATAACGTTATAAATATTTGTTCAATAGTATATTATCATAATTCACACGTTCATCGTTTCTATTGCTACATAATTTATGATCCGTCATTGCAGTTTATTATCTTGAAACGATCTTTTGCAAATCACGCAGCACGGACAAGCCCAACAGTAAGACAACGACAAAGATTCATTTTGTCATGGCAATCTTGTTTTCCTTAGGCAAGTAAACATATTTATTCAGATGTATTCACAACTAGAAATAACTGCAGTCTTTCAACACGTATCAATTCAAAATAATTGCATTTGCTTTTGTCATAAAGATGCTCTATACAAATCATTTTGTTGATAACACAATAAGCTTTAATTTTTTTGTTTCTAAAAATGTACTCTATTTTATTAGAGACTGATATTATATTGCCATTACCTGTATTGTATTCACTCATATAGTATATTTATTCAGAAGGTCACACACACAACATTGGATTGTAGACATTTACAATGGTCATAAGCAGTATCCAATTCCATTATTTTGAAACAAATACTAGTTGATTAATTTTACAATGTTTCTTTAGTTATTCCACCTGTATTTATTTATTGAAAGAAGGAATAATTTGAAACTTTCTATAATTCACTATTAAACTCTAAATAAATAGGTGTCAACATTGTGTTAAAGCTAAAATTTAAAATTGTGACTTACCTGCCCCAGGAATTTGTACAAAATGGTTGTAATGATTCAAATCATAAAATAAAACTATTTAGCACAGCTTTTGGTTATACTACTTAATTTGATTTTTATCGGGATTAATGTAACGATACATATTTATAGTACCTACAATAATTATTAAAACAATTGATGTTATCTCTTATCAAACACGAGTACATTGCATATCTTATGAAGATATACGGCGCATGCTCGAGTCTATAACTGAAATAAATGCGGTATTTTGAAAGTCAATTGAGCCAATAAATATCAATTGAGTGTACTTAAATACCTGCAGATTGGGTAATTAAATGTCATTGATTGTACTTATACCTACAGATTGGGTAATTAAATACCTAATATCTTGTATCACTTTCCACTAAAAACCATTCATCGCATTTGATAACGTTGATTGTTGTACAGATAACATGGAATAATGGGGTAGACTACAATGATAAACTCGTGCATACTTGAATTAAACATTATCTTAGTCATGAATATGTATGGGACAAGATCGTACTTTCGTAAAATAAAGCTGCAATAGAAAATGTATGGAGTTGAAGTAGAAGTGGCAAAATTACCAAATAAATAAAATTGCACGTATGTATTTTTAGTTGGTAACAAAGAGTGTTTTGCTGATTTAAGGCAAATTAAAAAAAATATATTCCAAATTTTTTTTGTGACGAATGGTCTGCATCCCAATTGTCAGCTTTCTACCTTGAATATTACCGAATGCTCCATAAATTAAATTTTTTCTACTATATTATTACCATAAACTACATATTAACATTAAAGTTGTATCGGAATACCAATTTTACAGTTGTACTGTAAAGTGACGTAATATCAAGTAAATTAGTGATTATACATCCTGTCAACCTTATCTTACTTTAACTTAGTTACCTGGCGGATAGCGAGAGAAGTTCTGCTCGTAAAATTTTAAAATTGTCCAGGATAATCTTAAATATACAATAAACTAACTAGATAAGATAAGATAAAAATTCTTTATTGCACATAAGAAAAAAATACAACACAACAAGTAACAACAAAAGACAAGTACAAAGTAGGCGGCCTTATTGCTAATGTAGCAATTTCTGCCAGGCAACCTTTGGGTGGAAGAAAAATGTTTATAGGTAAGCGGACTAGGGCAAAACGAATCAAAACTTAATCTAAATGCATAGTTATAAAACAATATTACATAAACTAAGTACACATTACTACATAAATAATTATACAATAAACTAATAAATATTACAAAATAATAATAAAACAAACACAAAAACTAATGGAAGATAGGATAATTCAAACTACAATCAGAAACAACATGAAGAAAAGACAACGACAGATCACAAAAAAAAAGAACTAAAGATCACAAATATTTATTGCTTACTTGCAAGTAATTTTTTGACACTGCTCTTAAAAGTCTCAAGAGACGGTGCTCGACGAATGACCTCGGGCAAGGCATTCCACAGCTTGATCGCTCGCACTGTGAAGGACTTTCCGTAGAAGTCAGTCTTGTGAGATGGCAGGTCAAGCGTCAATTTAGAGTTGGCACGCAAATTGCGGCCCAAGGTTGCAGAGCGAAAAATAAAGCGATCCTTAAGATAAGGAGGGGTGTTAGGGTGGGAAAGAATGAAATAAAGGAGGGAGAGAATATGACAGTCCCTTCTACGGGCAACAGGCAGCCATTGAAGTTGGGACCTATATTAGGAGACATGGTCATTTTTACGCAGGCCAAATATAAACCTTATACAGAGATTCTGCAGACGTTCGAGTTTATTTAATAGTTGAACAGATAAATCAGGATAACAAACGTCTGCATAATCCAGTACAGGAAGGAGAAGAATTCCTAAGTCGCTGTAGAGACCCGTAAGCGGCAAACACCTTCCTACTTACCTCGGATACCTGGTGATTCCACAAAAAAGATTCATCAAACGTAATGCCTAGGTTTTTGACTTTACAGCTGTAGGGAATAGGAATTCCATCAAAGGTGATCTGGGTAGCAAGTCATGCTAGATACATGATCTCATTCAAAAAACAAAATTCTGCCCATCTCGTTGATTGGCAAGAATTTTCATTCAAATTTCACATGTCATAATGACATAGTGGTGTTTTTGATTTTGTACCTTTCATTGAAGTGTTAAGGTCAAAATTTAAATGAATAATTTTATGAAAAAAATAACAATACCTATTGCGTGTGTGTAGTTTGGATTGGTCATATAGTTAGTTTATTGAAATCTAAGAAAATGATGCAAAGGGTAGTAATGCTCCGTCTACGCAAAAAGGAGAGTTATTTAAATTATTTTATCTGTGGTCCTTTTCCATGAATTTTGTTGTCAGAACACGTAGCGCGCGAATTCTAAATGTATGGTCAGAACAGCTCGTAACATAACGTTAGTTAGAGCGAAAAGAAAATAAAAGTCAAAATAGTAATTCATTACAATTTTATTAAACTGAAGTACAACGATAAATTTCATATTTATTATGTGGGTTTCACTAAACAATGAATATAATAATCGTAATTTTTAAATTAATCTAGTAAAGCATAAAGTTGCTACTAACAAAACTATGGATATGGCTGCGGTGCCCGCGCCTCCTCTTGCTGCAGCCAATATAATATCGGCGTTCTGAGTTCCCCAAGCCTTATTATTGCGTGCAGAATTGATGGAGCTTATAGCACCGTTGAATTGCATGCTACCGACCTGCGTACTGCGAAGCCAATTCTCGTACTAAAAAATATACATAAGAAATATTTGAATATATTTTCATATTAAAAATATACATAAGAATCAATGATTATTGTACATACGTCTACTAAACCAGGTTCATTAAGATATCCAGCTAAATTGGAAAGAGCTGAATTAACAGGTGCTGGGGGCGCGTCCTCGATGTAACTGAAAAAAGATAAAATATTTGGCTGTGCAGGTTTTTTATTTAATAATTATATTGGATTCAGTACTATTTAAACATATTACTAAATATTTTACTACCACTATTCAATTATTATATGCTGTACCAAATCTTAGACTAAGTAAAATAGGAAAATCATTTGTTGGAAGAGATAACATTCTTTAATAAAATACCACAAAATCTTGCTGAATTGCCCTTTCACCAGTTTAAATTAAAGATTTTAAAACGCTCATGAAAATAGGTTACTATACAATAGACGAATATTTATCGGATAAAGATGTGTGGTCTTGCACATAGTGTTCCAGTTACGAAATCTTTGCAATAAATTATTGTAAAGTTATGTGTAGGTAAATGAAAAAACTCTGTAACCACTGATATAAAAAGTTTAAAAGAGTGACTATAGAGTTTCTTGCCGGCTCTTCTCGAAGATCCTACTTATTCCGAACCGGTGGTAGAGTTATAAAAATATAATAATAAAAACAATTAACGAATCAAAAGTATCTGTAACAGATTTATTTGAATAAAGATTTTTTTCTTTCTTTCATTACAAGAGTACTCCAATATAAATGAAAAGCGTCTAGTCTCGATTTAATTATTTTTAATTTCCTTCATTATGGGAACGTTAAAATTGTTCAATAACCCTGAACACAAGAACATGTCAGTTTGTATTTATATAGGATGACTGTAAATAACGGTAATAGCATACGACAACGTTAACATAAATACCAAATATAATATGTAGCATTATATGAATATTAAGTTGGAAGTGATACAACAGAGGGAAATATACTTTTACAATGTTTTGAATTATTAAAGGTAGGTACTTCACTAGTAAAGACAACATTGTAATATAAATAACTGAACATACATAGTTAAAATGAAGTAGTAACTAACTAATGTATCATCACGAGCGTATAGCACTGCAGGACACAGATTAGGCCATAACCTTTCACGCAGTCCCAATGCAGATTTGTGAGTGTTAATGACTACCATTCTAAGACAGTAACCGGGGCCGACGGCTGAACGTGCCATATTTTGGTTACTGTGATGTAAGAGTTTTAAAAGATCTTTAACTCCATAAATGCTTTGTTTGATTATTCCTATTGAGCAGGAACGCGAAATTTATAGTCCGCTACATACAACGTACAGTTTAATGAAGATAGATTATACGCAAAAGAACTTACGCCACACGCATAGCATCTATGTTGTTTTTGACAAATTCCAGAGCAGCATCCGCACTCAAGTCGATATTTCCCGACAGAGCGAAATTAAATGAGTTGAGCTTGTCATGAGATCTGACTCGTTGAGTGAGCGTTAGCAGCAGATATCTGAAAAAAAAAAAATTAACAGTCGATTAAATAATCACTTATTTAAGCCTAAAATTAGTAGTCGTCTGTGGAAAGTAATTTCCACATCTTCATCTGTCTAAAGATCTATTCTTTTTTCCCCATACATTGAAAATAGAAACTCAAAAAACAAACCTACTTACTCTCAAAAGTTGAGATCTTTCGTAGCTCCAAGCCCTCTTAGCATTTCTAACTGATCATTAGCATAGTTGATTGCTGGTGGCGATTCAGGAGAAACTCGAAGTCTTCGCGACCGCCTTCTCTGATGCCCGTCATGTAAACATGCGACGGATCCGTGATCAATCCTGCAAGCCGAACCATGTAGATTAAACCAAAACTTTATAAACGTGGTCCCAGCCATGTCCCAGCATACCTATACCTATGTAATACCCAAGTCCAATAAAATAAAACGTCCACCCACCAACAGACTTATACATTATCTTGTGTACGGTCAACAGCAGCTGTAGGTATAAGCAAGACACTTAGGCAAAGTTGAATGAAACTCAAAATATCTCTAGAATATTGTCATTAATCTTACCAGGCACCTTTTTCATGTCATTAAACTTCTGAAGAGCATCCTCACACATTTCTTATGACCAATGTTACACGCAAATTGTAATAATTCTTGACGAGTTAAGCTCTCTGTGTTTCGTTTAAGGCTGTTCAAATCAAGTGTTCCAATAACATGATCCATATAGCCGAATATGATGGACTGAAAATGTTTTCAAATAAGTCATACTTACCATAAATAGAGTTTATAAACGATATAAACTGAAGAAATTAAAAAGTAAGTACTGACTATTACAATTTTTTATAGATATTCGTCCAGCAGTCGTAAAAAGGAAAATATTAATCTGAGACATGCAGACTAACTTATATTTACTACAATATCGAAATTGGATAGATAAATAACAACATTAATTTATTAGTTACATTAGAACTACCTGCCTTTTTATGATCAACTTTATATGTTTCCCCGTATTCGTATCGACAGGAAATTTCAATTCTGAAAACATAACCTAAATGAACATGAAGTCACTTTAAAAAAAATACTTACGTCAAACTCCGCCCGTTTCTCAGTATGTTCTGAGTCTATTTCGCAGCCACGACAATCCGCTTATAGCAGGGTCCAAACATGGTAGTCACTTCTTTGCTAAGAACCTAATATGTGGAACCCTTTCATATGACATTCTAGAAGACCTCATAAAAGCAAACACGTCAGCGACTATCTGTAATTAAATAATGAAGAATATGTTCGGCAACATTATAAAATAAGTTGAGTATTAATGTATGGTTTGTATTGCTTTTACGGGAACACATAGTAGATACGATTTTTAGTACTTGCGTTGCTCTGAGTTTGATAAATAATAAATCACAATGTCATATTCGTACCCGTATAAAACCTATATATTCACTGCCGGGGAATTCTATAAAGTTTATTTTGCAACTGGAATGTTTATAATCCACAAATTCATTTCTTACAGAAGGCAGCGTGTAGGTACTTTTTATCGGGCTATTCACGAACTCTACACAAGAGATTGGACACACGTGCGTCTAGTTGGTGAAACTCAAAATTAATGTTACTTAATATTTCGGCATCTAAACACGCTAAAATTGTAAAATAACTCTTATGTTTTCACCCACAGGACACACTCAGGATTTTTGTTGTTGTTTTGTTTATTATATGTTATCCGTGTACTAAAATGATTTCAGGAAATCGCTAGGACAGGTATATGAATCACATTCAAGTAAAATAACGGTTGAAAGTTATCGCGTGGATGGATGGATAATATTATACAACAGCTTTGGAAAAATATATTAAGAAAACATAATAATATTGAAGATATTCTAGTCCTTTTTATAATTTCATTTTGATTTCATAAATTTACTTAGTTGTTTTATTTTCAAAACTTTCTCTCTAATATCTTGGTTACGTATGATCGACCCACTACTAGTACCCCAGTACTTTCCCGAAATTATTTTAATACACGGATTAGATTTGCTAATCATAAAGGAAAAATCATTATAAAACGAGGTAAATATGTTTCATTTAAAAAAAAGATATATTTATTAGAAGTCTATTTTTGATGACACATATTGAAGCGTGTCATTCACAAAACTAAGTAGCTTGAGTTGGTGACCTAACTCTTTTGGAATTCACATCTTTTTCTTAGCCATTGACAGGTGCCAAAGGCGTGGTGAAAGATAACACCAGACATACTATCATCTGATGCAACTATACTGAGTTAAGTACGCGATACCCAAGTTTACCAGAAGCAGCCTGACTGCATCGATGCTGCTAGCTTTATGCTTATTAGCTACAAATTCATAAAGAAACTTACTTGACCACGGTTCAAATGATGAATATTTTCTGGTTCAGCTAATAGTGCTTCAGCAATAAGGTTCCATGTATTTTCATCATAGTCAACTCTGTATATACCTGAAAATTCTTACGTTTAGCTGTTGAATGGTATTGTAGGCAAAATTGTTTAAAATAACCATTTCTTTTAAACTTTTACACTATCATCGTCATCAGCACCGAGGGGCACGAGACTACCCGTATAGCGTGTATAGGCCTTAGTCGTCCACGCGGGCCCAGTGCGGATTGGCCGCACAATCTTTGAATCTCTTTGAACCTTTGAAGGTCTCCTAACGATGTTTTCCTTCACCGTAAGAACGTCGGATAAACGTACACATAATTTCAAATATTTATTAACAAAACAAATCCGACATCAATCAAGAAAGCTAAAAATTAACTTTCATGATTTTGATGTCGGTGCCAAACATACTCTTCTGCTTTATAATATAGGTAAGTAGTAGTAGGTATTTTTTTGTTACGAAATAGTTTTGTTACAATTTTGAGTGATTCCTATTAGAAATAGTCAATGCTATAAATACACTTTGGTGCCGTTGGAAGCGGAAAACCTTGGTGTAGCAGCCGACGTCTCGACCATTACACCACATAGGTCGTCAATATGTTTTTTAAATATATGAAATCATGAATAATTATTTCGGAGAGCCTAATAGCATGAGTGTTTACGCCATTTTGATAAGCAAACTTCTCTTTGCTCATCTCATTCTGCAGCACGAGCAGTACGCTGAAGATCTCACATTCATAAGTCATCGATTTTTTCGTTGGGAGTTTCGTTGTCCCTTGCGCTAATTTTCCTTAAAGTATATTTATTCTCACCGTGCTGTTGGTTATTAAAAATAACCCACTCAGCTCCTGCGTGAACTGGTTTTAGCAACAGAACCTTATTGCTATTCATTATATATCTTGGTTGGAGTTCTTCGAATGTTCTATTGCTTTTGGTCGAGTATGTGATTGGTATAGGATACACTTGGGTAGAAGGTGCTGCCGTAGGACTAAGAAAGAAGCGTTCCTGTAATTTAGCAATACTGATTACTAAACGTAAACTGCCGACCTGAGGCCTCCCGCCATCAAAGAGCTTGGAATCATATTATGCTTGTATACTGCACAAGCATATAGTAGTGAGCATCGGGGCTCAATGGACTTTTGCCGGCCAATCTGGAGGGTGCAGGTTCAAATCCCGTACCAATGTATTTACGAATATTCTATAGGTTAAGACTTAAACCCTCGTGGGCCCAGTGTGGTTTGGCCAACTACATGCACAACCTTAAATCTCTTCGCTGGCGAGCGCAGGTTTTGCTACGATATTTTCCTTCACCATAATAGCTTCGGGTAAACGTACATATATTTTCGAAAAGACATTGGTACGTGGCAACCGCACCCCCCAGATCGGAAAACAACAGTCCACACCAATGAGCCATCGTTGCTCATAGGGATTTAAACAAAAATATATATGACTTGGGACTAGTTCATGCCTCGGCAACACGGAGGAAAAAAACTAAAAACGCATAGGAACGATACATCGATGAACGATATATTGTTGGTATTAATTAACATCAACAGCAGCCTACTAATGTCCACTGCTGAACATAGGCCTTTCCAATAGTACGCCACAAAGATCTATCCTTCATTTTTTGATGTCAACTGCCACCGACAGTTTTACGGATATCATCGCATCTCCACTCCAGAACTCGCTTATTTCAATGGTTATCGGTTCTGTGACACATGTCCAGCCCACTGCCACTTTAGCTTGCGTATTCTATGGCTTTGTCGACAACTTAAATAAATTAAATTATTACCAAATTTGACATACGCAAATTTTATTATCATAGTCTTAAAAAGTATCAAATACATGAAAGCCCTTACTTGTGTTAACTCCATTTCACCATTTACGTGGTTAATATTAACCTTTAGTATAGGATACCCTGGTTTGTTAACCCACACGTCATAATATTGACTAAAATTAAAGTTGTCAAGATTTATTATCGTAAGGTCTTCCGATAATGCTCTATTAAAAGCTGCCAAAAGGTCAAACTTGTCGGTTGGCTCGTAAGAACTGCAACAAGGGAAAAGTAATTGATATTTTCACGATGTTTATTTGAAGAAGAAAGAAAACCAACTTTAAACGAAATTACAAAATTTGAAGAATGGACGAGTAAATTAAGCCCCAGTTTAAAGTTAATACCAAAATACTCAATTTATAAAGTTCCACTTACTTGTCTTGTAAAAAGTACTGACAAGCCTTGCGGAAAGTTGCAGGTGTTATTATGTCCACTGTCATTCTGAGGAAAGAAGCAGCTTTGTTGTAACTGATGGTACCAAAATGGCCCGTCACTTGGGCTGGAGTGTTGACATCATGATTCATCGGGACAGATCCTGTGCCGGAATCCACAGATAGAGTCGACAGCAGATAACGGGAGTTGAAATGGTCTTGTAAATCATACTCAGGGAACACCTGAAATGAGTATAATATTTTTAACTGATAATACCTAATAAATAAATTCCAATAAAATAATAAATATCCGCTGACATTCACACAGCGCCATCTAGCCACAAACTAAACATTAGCCTGTAATATGAATACTAAACAACGGAAAACAAGCTTATATACTTTTTTGTAAATACATACAAAACATCCAGACCAATACAAACAGACATCTGTTGTATTGGTCTGGGTGAATCAGAAATGTATGTACTGCCCGAGGATCGAACCCGGAACACTTGGACGAACCCTTAGTGTATGTTATAGCCGATGTCTCAACCATTACACAAGACGGTCGTCGTAACATTTGTACAGCGCCATTTAGCCCCAATTTTCACAAGTGGCTCAACATCATTTTTTTGCCCTTATCCCTTTACTTGGAGTCAGCAATGAACAATATTACTTAGGCGTCATTAAAAGGGTATAAAGTCCAAAGCACACACTCACTACAATGTCAATATGATATGTAGCGAGCGACGTGATCATCAATGAAAATTTTGCTCAACTGACGGGTGGACATAATTTCGCTGCGGACACTTTTTGAGTGAGATTGTGCATTTAGCTAGTTTATTATTTACCTAAGACACAAACCCCTTTTACACTCATATCCATCTTTACACAATCCATCCATATTTTCTTTGGCTTTCCTCTGTTTGTGCATCTATCGACATAATTATGTATGTTTCTCTTATACCATATCTTACCTGGTGAGTAGCTATATATCCAAAGTAGCTGGCAAAGCCCTCGTTAATCCAAGTGTTACTCCACCAGAAGCAAGTGATGTAATTGCCAAACCAGTTATGAGCTAGTTCGTGAGCTATCAGTGTCGCTGCATATTGCTCTACCGACATGATTGTCTCATTTTTGTCTACTATCATATACAGTTCTCTGAAAAAAATAACACATTTTAAAATGTTATATAATTTCGTCAAATAATGTCGGCACATATGATTTATCCACATCTTCTATTCAGGTGATCTAATACTATTAGTTGGAAAACGCAGGTTCGGTATAGTTTGTCCCACCTCTCTAACCAGCTGATTGGTGAACTTAATACCTTTTATGTGGGAAGTCACGTGGACGGACTTCACTGAATAACAGCGACATTGTACTAGTGTATACGGACAGCACCTACCCAAAATATCGATAGGTGCTGATCGTGTATTAGGCTAGGCGGCTTACTACTACTATCTCGTAAAACAGTATTACTTTAATATTGCCTTAACTTTTTGTACCATAAACGGCGGTAAGCAAGCCCCTGGTTCTATTTATGTGGGTTCCCTATGGACTACTTCCCATTAAATCTCTCTATCCAAAATCTGGTTATTCAAAACTATGATGTCAAAAAAGTCGTCCCTTGGACTTCAGCTCTATAAGAGGTGAAAGCAGAGTATAAGTTTATATAAGTTTAGTCACCTATAGCTTATCATACCCCAGTTCTCAGTACCGGCTGACGCCCAATCCGGCGACGAGACATGGTCATTATTCAAATTTGGATGCAACGACGCAAATGGTATTTGAAAGTATTCGTCGAAGTACTGAGTCATCTTCACTGTTAGATTTAGGGTTCGGTCCGCTAAGCCGATAGTATTAGATCTTCCAATTATCCTAATTGGTGGGGAAACATCAGTGTTTTGGGCTAACACCGTGAATGTCTCGCTGACGAGGAAAGTGACGAGGTACGATGACATCTTGGGTGTATAGCTAAAGTGATCTTGGATTCGATCTTCACTTAATCTGGAAAAAAATGCATTTTATTAATGTGAGTTTATTGTTATTTGTCAAAAGGTATCTTATAAATAATTATACACACATATTTATGATACTAAAACACTACTCCTTCCAGTAATATACATTAATTAAAAAAATTAATATGTATAATTTCGAGTACGCTTCATGGTAGCATCATCATCATCATCATCAGCTCATTAAACGTCCCCACCGAGGGGCACGGGCCTACCCGTATAGGGTGATTAGGCCTTAGTCGTCCACGCGGGCCCAGAGCGAATTGGACGACTTCACACACAACCTTCGAATCTCTTCGCAGGCGTGCATGAAGGTTTACTCACGATATTTCCCTTCACCGTAAGAAATATGCTTCATGGTAGCGTTTCCAAAATATTTGGTAGAAGAATTTCCTTGATGAAAAGAAATACTTATTTTTAATGACACATGTAGTGTAATGGTCGAAAAGTCGGCTGCTACACCAAGAGTTCCGTACAAACATTTGTGTACATAAACAATTGAACATGTCTGTTTGAATAAAATTGGTCTGGGTGCTCTATATGTACTTAATGAAATATATATATATATATATATATATATAAAGTATGTTTATCAGTTGTTTATTACCCGCAATACAAGCTTCACGCTTAACTTGGGGCTGGATGGCATTGAGTGAATGTCAGTGAATATTTATTACTAATAAAAATATCGATACAAATGTAATCTTTATACCCTCACTGTAAAATTAAATAACTGACTAAAAGTTAACTTACGCTGATTTTATACTTAATGCTGTATTACTGTAAACATTTCTGAAACTAGAAGGCTGCGATAAATGTAGCCTAAAGGATGCCTTATAAAGTGGCTCATCCCAACAGGGAAATGCTTGGCGCGCATTATATGGCTGAAAATGAGTTGTTGCATACATCCTGAAATATAAACATTATTTTAAACTTACCAGGTATAGGAATAGATTCTTAAAATATACAAACGGTACTGATTTTTTAATAATATATTTATCTATTGCAATAATTTAATACATGGCAGAATACAAAGCAAAATTTTAAACAGAGAACAGGCCCCAATTCCTATAATTTTAAAAAGCACTAAAACGACCGTTATTGTGTCTCAATAGTAAATTTTTGCACTCATGCGTTCTTTTAAAGGTAGATTTTAATTAGTAAAAAATAAATAATTATTCTATTCAAAAAATACCATTTTAAATATATATAATTAAATACAAAATTTACAGTTGGATTATAGTTTTGATGTGTCATGGTATCCTAATGTCAAGAATTTAGGAATTGAGGTTCAGGTGTTGTTTAACAAGAAAAATAAAATGATTACCGTTCTACGTTATTCTCATCAGTATATTGCCCTCTCCAAATTCCCCTCTTCATGGGCCCTTCGTTCATGGTGCCGTTATAATCAATGAACAAAGTATAATTGAGACCCACCGCCATCGGCTCGATTAAATTAATTTTTAAAAAGTGATATTCCTGTTCTGTATAAAATGGCTGAAGGAGATCTAGATCAACTGGCACACTATTATTTGATAATAGGGATATTGAATTAATGCTGTCCACATTTGAGTGCAGCACTATTTGTGTCACATTTTCATTTACAGCCTGTAAATAAAAATATCTTAAAAAGCATAACGTAAAAGATAAAACTTGTAAATCAGCGTTATGGTTACTGTCCAGTGCCAATAAATATGCTGTACTCTGCAAGGGCCGTTATTGACTAGCTGATAACGAAGTATACCTGTTAACCTTTGTAAAATTTGACATAAATTATAAAATCTAAATTATCAATGGATGACACTAGGTTAAACAACAACATGGACTTAATATAAGGGGAAGCATTTGTGAAAAGCTACAGTTTCAACTACTTTTATGCAGGTCAACCTTGCACCGATAGTTAACTAGCCGCACAGATTTCTCACTACTGAAAAATTGGTCAGGATAGGTTTCCTCGTTATTACACCATAAAACAGCTTTAGCGATTACTCAAATGTCTTGGAGCTCAGACACCAATTGCAACACGAAGATTTAAGACTTCAACGGTGTAACACCGAGGTGAAATTTACATACCATCATCAGCTTACTACAATCTGCCCAACCAGTACTTTCTCGATAGTACAATATATTATATAGCCAGATACTACGATCATTTCTTCGAAACACCACTTGAAGTAAGAATATGACTTTAAAGTAGTCCAAAGATTTGGTTTATGATTGTTTATACTACGTTATTATATTTATTCATAAATCTATTAAGGCCATAGCATTGAATTTTTAAACTAAAGAGTAAAGTTGGCTTATTTTAGTTTCCCTAAAAGACAAAATGTGGATACTATAATAATTTCATGCATCGATCATCTACACTTGTTACAGAAGCACGTTAAGACGGTGCGATTGGTTGCCATATGGCGGTTGACACATTATAAATTGTATGTATTGTATCTGTAATAGTTTTTTTTTTATGGTCTAGTTTTCAGTCTTTAGTTTAAGTAAGTTATTGTAAACTAGGCTGAATTTCTATATATACTGTCTATGAATTATTGTCTAGACTTTCGTTTAACTAAAACCATCATCATCATATATAATACCAATGACAGTTATTTTTTTGTGTACCATTAATAAATAAAGTTTTTTCGGAATCTTTAATATACGAGTATTTTGGAACTCTGACACCGTTTTTGGTTCTATTGTTCATTAAACTTAAACATTAAACGATAATGCTCACCTGAATAATTATGTGCTCCCTTCCATCATAGCTGAATGGTCTTTCAGTTCTCTCACTGAAATATAGGTCAATGTATATATCATATTCCAAAGGAACAACATCCCCCGGCAGCCTGTATATCTTCTGTGCATTTCTTGAATATCCTATTTCAGGTACAAACGCTTCTTCAATTTCCTCGGTCCATGCTATTGGATGATCAGCAATCACCACCGACAAGAGCGAAACACTTAACGCAATTATAAATAAGGACATTTCTGAAATTATAACGAATAACTTTTTAAAAACACCATCTAAATACTTTTTCTTAAAAAATATTTATCAGTAATATTTCTTTGTATATTATTTTTTTATTTCCTAATTAGATAATGTGAAATATATAGAAAAATTGATGAAATGAATTTTAATGTCTTACGCCAAAAATTTCAAAACATTCTTGTGAGACTATTTATTTATGTTTTGATCTAGGTACATTTGTTCATACATCCATCAAACTCTATCAAACAAACACAAAAAGGAGTTCTACTATACAGTTAAGTTTCAAGATGAAATTTCAATTTAAAAAATATAAGTACCTGTGATAACATACGTCCTTATAAGTCTGCCGACACAATAAACAACAATAAAATTATATGTCGAGATATATAATTATCGTAAAAATATAATATTGATAATATAAGCAAGGTGATAAGATTATTCAGTAAAACAATATATTGGGTTCTTGGTTCTAATCCTCACTTGCTAGTTCACGATATGATTTTTCTAATATTAGATAGGTAATAAGTTTTAGTTATTATAGGCCGGCCAGCAACACATTCCTCACCAAAGAAGATATAAATAATACTTAATAATAAATATCCACTGACATTCACACAGCGCCTTACAGCCCCAGGTTATGCGTGAGCTTGTATTACGGGTACTAAACAACTGATAAACTTACTTTTTTTTTGTAAATACATACGTATTATCATAGAAAGTACCCAGATCAATACAAACAAACATATTTATGCAAACAAATGTTTGTACTGCCCGAGGATCGAATCTGGAACCTTTGGTGTAGTAGCCACAGTTTCAACCGCTACACCAAATGGTCACAATTACTAAAATAAAAATTTTGATTTCTGACCATAAAATACCAAAAAATCTTAAGCAATGCAATGTATTCGGTATAGATGAATGATAAAATTAAGATCAATCTAACGCATTCTCCCATTTTGTTTATCAACTGATGAACAGTGACGTTTCACGATTATATTTTCATCATTCGTTTGCTAGGACGCCTGGCGAGTTTCGCCTACATACATACCTTTAAATCTCTCATTGATAACCCGTTTTCTGATTTTATTCGCGAGAATTATCCCAATTATAGCTTGCATCTCATCATCATTAGCTCATTATACGTCCCCACCAAGGAGCACGAGTGACGAGCCTACCCGTAAATGGTATAAAGACCGAGAAGAAAGAGAGAGAAGAAGAAGGTTGGTCGTCCACGCGGGTTCAGTGCGGATTGGCCGACTTCACGTACAACCATCAGGTCTCTTCTAAGACGTGCGCAGGTTTCCTCGCGATGTTTTCCTGCATCGTAAGAACGTCGGATAAACGTACATATAATTTTGAAAATTCGGAAAGACATTGGTACGTGGCGGGGTATGAACCTGCACCCTCCAATATTATAATCTAACAGCTCAATAAAAGTTTCCCCGAAAATGTCAGTGTAACTAATTAAGCTATTCGTAGGTTAGTAAACACAAATTGTGTGACCTTGCTGAATTTAGTCGATATACCGCTGAGGTCATCGATGATACATTATCTAATATCATATAATAAAGTTTTATCAGTGGAAAATGAAGAATATTTTTAAACTCAGTTTAATAAACGATCGATATTCTAAAAATATAATTGACAGTAATACGAGTTTGGCTGTTTGTTCTTATGTTTTTATAACTCTTTCTAGTACTTAGAGTTATAATTATAATTCCGATAATTTGAAAACACATTGGTACGTAGCGGGATTAAACCTGCACCCTCCCGACGCTGTTAACGAAATATGTTATTTACTGACGATTTATTACTATTGTTAGTGTGTATAAAAAACAGCAAAAAACACAAGAGATGTTTTTCTTTCACACTTCACAAAATAATTCATCAACTGCATGTTTACAATCAGTATTTATACCCTTTAGTCGGAAGTCAACATTATAACTGTACTAAATAATCAACAAAAGTATTCATAAAGGTTGCGCCATTGCACCACTTCCGGTTGAAGACTTACATTTCGATACAATTGTTACAAAACATTTTAATACTATCATAAGCCATTTGACAATTTCTTAAAAATATACTAGAAGACTGGCCGTTGAACATTCTTTATACGTTAGTGCTTTATCAAGCCTACAATCGATGGCTATTGAATCACCGTTTCCAAGTGCAAATTTGTACCGTCAATGGGTAGCGGTTCTGGCGACAGATGGTGCAATGGTGTCATGAAGCACCTAGTTTTGTTTCCTGTGTACTCTTCAACGGCCAAGTCACACAACATCAACCATAATAATTAATTAATTGCAGTAAGGAACCCTAGACTTGGCACGTCTTTGTCTTGATTTCATTACTTTTAGAGATAATCAAGCAGCTCCATCGAGACTTGGCTAGATTTTTTACAGAATGTTTTGGTGGATTAGGCTTACAAAAAGCACTTATGAACGTCAAAAAATATACAAAAATATAATGAAAAACGATTAAAATACTAATAACCTAAATAAACGATTAAAATATTAACTTTGTCTACAAATCGTGACTTACACTATTTTATCTAATAGTACATAATTTAACATTAATGCAAAAGGACATTGATGCGGTAATCAAATGGTCAGAAGATAAAAGATTGTTTCAACTGTGGAAACTGTTCTGAAACTACATTTCCCCGTTTGTGAGAAATTCGAGACCTTTGTATCAAACTTGATACTAAACTTGTCTTTATAAGTCATGTTGAACCCATATGCAAACAAGCTATCAAATCATAAGCTTTATTATGCATACTGTATTACAATTCAGAACACTATATAATGCATATATTCATAACAAGTTGGGATATGGCTCAATCATCTAGGACCTGGACAGTGAGAAAATGTCAAGAAATTCGCCCGCTTTTCATATAAGAAAAAGAACAGATATTATCAATTTCTTTATCCTTTTTTGTCTGTAGCGGGTATGGCCAGTTTGCAATTGTATAATATGGACAAAACAAATTAAATTGAGTCCTATTTACTGCTTACTATTTTGTGATAATGTTGTGTGCCCTACATTCCCAGGCCAATTCGAGCGCGAACTGCCGTACTATCCTTTACTGGAACCATTTCGCCACATTTTTGGGCCCCTATTTGAGAACCTCTGGATAAGAACAGAACGCTGAAATTGTCGTCATCTAGTAAGCATACATACATAAAGAAAACATTTGAAGTCTGTAGGTGATTTATTACCGGAGTTCTTTCTTAATCTGACTACTCGACGTAGGGAGGGATTCCACCCCTTTGTTGTCGATATACCACCCATTCGTACTACAAAGTTTGGTTCTTCATTCATCGTTCGAATTACAAGGCAGTGGAATGACCTTTCTGCGTCTGTTTCCTGATACAAACACACAATTTAGGGGTTTTCAAGGCATTACCTAACGGTGTCAGAAAAATGTGAAATAGCGTAGAACACACATAGTCAAGTTTCTACCTAAATTGTATCAGGGATTGCCAAAAGAAAAACATCATTTTGTAAAATATTTTTTTATAAAAATAAAACATTAAATTAAAAAACATAAACATACAAGTGTAAAGAAATGAAGTCACTTATAAAAAACTATATATCATTAAAACTTACTAAAAATATTTAGTTTACGTTCTTAATAATTTAATTTCCTATTAAAACATATATACAACATTTGACGCACTTATGAGTTAAAACAAAAGACAATTTGATGCAATAACAATCCAAACTCTTCTTTTAACGATTTATAATTTTATATTCTTACATTTTTTATGTCAAAGATGATTAAGCTTAGAGACATATTTTGATTCCTTTTTATTAATGCTGTTTAATATTACGTCTTTTGTTAAACTGTATATGATTCACAGATGACACACATGATAGAAATATTTTTAATAAATTTCTTCCACGGCTTCCAGGAAGGTAATTTTGATTTGAAATCATAATAAAACCAGCATAAAATCTACATGAATAGATGTTTAACTAAGTATCTGGTATGTTAACAAAACAAAAATGAGGCCCAAAGGTGCTACAAGATTAGATCCAGAGTTTGTAGCTCGAATAATATGAATCTCAGGCGCATTGCTGTTACCCCAGCGGAGATTATTCATTGCAGAACTAATAACTCCGACTGCACTGGAAAATCCGCTACCGAGCTGCACTTGATTGCTGTATGCCCAAGTTTGAACCTGAAACAAACAATATTTATTCAAATATCATTCGCACTAAATTGCCACAAGCTTACGAAATGTAAAAAAACTCCTATTAAATGTTTAATTATGATTTTCTGAGCTTGAATTTATTTTAATACCTTGATAGTGTACAAATGATACGCAATATTTATCGTATTACGTGTAAGTACGGATATTGGACATTGGGAAAAGTTGAGGTTTAGAATATCCTGTATATAAATCATCAGCGTTATATTCTAATCTTAAGCCTATTGAATTTTCGCGTTCCCCGCAGATATCCTCGCTAATGTATAATTCTTCACTTGCCCCTATTGCGCCGATCAACTTTAGGTTCTAACTCCCCGATTCAAACTTTGCAAGCTTTTAAATAGTTATAGTAGCTGCATCGAAGCAAATGTTTATATTAGCGTATATAATTTTTATTGTTAATTTTGTGTGGATTTAGTTTGCATGCTCTGTTCGATTTTAATCGAATTATTGTAATAATAATCATTTCAACATCTTTTTAAATGGAGCGTTCTAAAATCAGCGAACGAAATTATTTAAATTCGTACTGACGAGACACTAAGCACTTTTGAAAAAGCAGAGCATTTGCCTCCAAATTACAAAGCTTCAAATGGTATTTGTGTTATTTTTGATGTCACAAAACTTATATAAAATGTAAATTTAAAATACAAAGCAAATACATGCTAATTACCACAGTTGTTGGTGTGAAAAATAACACTTATTACAAACGTTCCATTGTCGTATTAGCATTCTTCGAAAAAAACTGAAATCATTTGATTTCCAATAATAACACGTTTCTGATACTAATGAATCATAGTAGGCAATATTCCGTATCCTTGAAGATAATGTTATCGTTAATTAATGAAGTACCATAACAGTAAGTTCTTTGATAAGTCAAGTGCTTCTCTTTAAACCCATTTTATCGTTTTCATTAATTTCAGATAAAAAATAGTCAATTTTTATTTAGATATAATATATTATATTTATTCCTAAATTATGACGACCAATAGTCGAGATTTTATGAAAGTGAATTTAATTTTCATTTTCAATTCAATAAAATTTAAATTATCTTTCCCAACACATTATTTTTGAAACAGTGGCAGATTAAATTTAATATGAAATTAAATGAAAAGTGTTTATTCAGTTTAGGTCCTTACAGAACACTTATGAATGTCAAATGAAGCTAACTAATATCATCTAACGATTCCTCAGTATCAGTTAAAATTTTTGAGAGCTTTTGGCATGTTCATAGCTTCACCGGGCCAGTGGCGAACACAAATGGCACTATGCCTTTGTTATTTTTTTATGAGTTCAACTAAAAATAGTATATATACCTATACAAAACTTTAGTAATTATCTATTATCACTATTCATCACTTCCAATTTTGCCTTTTGTCTTTTGGGAAATCAATAACGTGTAAATATTTGTTATTAAAATCTATTTGTTATTTTCGTGCTAAAACTGGCGATTGTTAGACACAACATATTACCTTGATATAGATAATTACTTTGATAGAGTGAAATATTTGATTATATATGTAAGACATAAAACAATTAGTTAATTAGGAAATATGGATTAGGCCTGTAGTGTGTAATGTTTTTATCATAACATATAGATAAAGAAATCAGAGCGCAGTTACCAACATTTTAAACTTTTCCACCTTATTTCCGGATTTGTGTAAAAACTTCTTGTAAAGATAACAATATATATGAAATTTTATTATATACTAGCAAACCCAGCGAACTCCGTTTCGCCACCAGATGCTTCGTTTTATGTAAATTTCGTTTGGTGATCAAAAGATGCCATCTACTTGAAATATTGGTTTGTAGTACATGCTATGTATCAAAAATGTCGCTGGAGTTATAGCATCAGGAAGTAAAACCCGACTCATTTTTATATAGTAAATTATATAAACTTACTTTTTGAATATCGCTGAATTTGGTCAGGAATCCAGCCAAGCTGTTTATGTTTACATTCAGGCGATCTTGTCCCCCATACCTGTAAAATATTATAATTAAAACTTATTTTTGAGAGGTTAAAAGAACATGATAAGTAAAAATATTAACACTGATACTGATTGCGTGATTGGTTCACAAGTAAATACTTGTCACACAAAGGGCGGCCGTCTGCGCATGTACACTAATGAACAAAATATTTACATCAAAATAATATTTTAATTTTAATTAACTCATATAATCAAATCCTATTATAAATATTCAGGATTAAAGATACCTATGTAATTAAACATAATTCAGGCTCAAATTTTATTTTGTCACACAGTAGTACTGTTTTCCATTCTTGTGGAACCATTAGATTAACTTTTTCTTTTAAAATTAATTACGCTGCTTATATCCCACTTAACGTTTTTGCTACTAACATAACTTTTTACGGAGGCCCAAGCCATTTTATAGAATTTAAATCCGGATGGTAAGGTGGGAGCGGAGAATATTATGACCATGGTCTATCAAATTTTATCTATAAAGTATTTCTTTAAGCGTAAAAGGAAATTATATAACAAATAATCATGGGACAATATAATCAGCAAAGTACCGACAAGTATTTCAAAATATAGCTAATGGTTCTGTTTTTCTATTCAAATTAATCCGATATTTTTTATTTATTATGTCTGTTATAGATTCATTAAAGGTGGATATATAGATTTAATTTTTTCAACAAAGTTGCAAGACTTGCGAAACCTTGTCAACAATCTACTTACAAAATATATTTAAACTCGTATATCATCCTTCTCGCCTGGCTTTTCGAAGCAACATACACTAGAGAATTTCAAAGAATGGCTCAGCAAACAAAAAAAAACAATAAATAATAAATGCAACGAAACAGTTTTCCTTCCGACTGTATTCTAGAGTACTGTCAGCGCGCCAAATTCAATATAGACGTATAGCGATAGAGCAACCTTGTCCTCAGAAGCGCGCCGACCAATGGCGTTGCCCCGCTCTTACAATATTACTCCCGCCCCTCTGCCGTACCCCCATAGGACCTAAAAAATGACTTCTGCGCATAGTCTTCTTTCGTGAATCGTACAATATAATGGTATGGAAAGCTATGTTCGAAATCCGTCTTAGGGATATAAAATCAGAAACCATGTTATCCATAAGAGAACTAAAGTTACCGACAGCTCGCCGGATCAACAAGTTGTAGTGGTAGTGGACCGGTTACGGATGCTGAAGAATCGATGGCCGCAGTGGCGTGCACTCCATATATGCAAATAAGTAGTGCATACCGTGCGTCCAGACACCCGGAAATTGCCAACATATTAATGATTCCCATTATTTGCCCATTTTACTCTACAGATTTCAAACCATAGGCGAATTGTTGTCATCAACCAGCACTCAATTTGACAAACACTAAAAATATATATTGTTTTTGCGATAAGTGTCACTCACTTTGCATACCCTACTCAAGCTTTGTGCACGCCACTGTGTATATGCCACTTATATTTCACTTGAAAATCTTTTTTAAAAACATGGGTATTTGACTATTTAGCAATCACACACAATAAAAAGTCTTATGTCAATAGTGTGCTTAAAGAATTAAACGTACGAAGGGATATGAAACCTAATATTCGAATGTCAATAAAGTGAGTTACTTACGCCTCCTGATATTCTGGTAGTTGTTAAACAAAAATTCGAGTACATTATCAAGGTTCTCAACATTTTCTTGTAGAGCATAGCGAAGGCGTTGGTTACGGTCATGGGCGCGAATCTTATCGTTGTCAAGAGTTCTGGCCAAGTAGCTGTGAAAAAGATAAATCATTTTTATTTTTTCAAAAAAGAAAATTATTTGTTTGTTTATCCCGGTGTAACATTTGAGTGGAAAAATTTCATTTAATTAAAATCAGTTCATAATTTTAAAAATATTTGTTTTGTTTTAATAAACATAAACATAGCCTTTTCGACTAATAGTTATCGGCTAGTGAGCATATAATACAATTCTGTAACACTCTTCATTATTATACTGAAAATATTTGATAAACTCAAGTTTGAGTCCCGTGTGATCCTACCACTATGCGAATTATAATATAATTTATAATGTTTATTATAATATATTATCGTATTTAGTTAAATACACAAATAGGAATGCAAAAATCTAAACAGCGTGTAGTTACACGCTTTTCAGATTTTTGTATTCCTATTTGTATTGATTTAAATCTCAATTAGTACTATAAATAATCCTGATAAGTCCAACCAAAATGTTTTATGTTTCTCAAGATGCTTTATCTTCCCATACAGATTTACCAGCACGTCTACCATATGAAAAAAAGAATAACATACTTGTTGATCGAATCATCATCTTTGGTGCACGCAAGAGCGCGAAGAATAACGACCATGTCCGCAGTATTCTCAGATGTCTGGTAAACGTTATACAAAAACTGATAATCGGAGGCATCGCCTTCTCGCAACCCAACGCAGTAGACGTAACGACGAGCATTAACTGGCACCCTGAAAAAAGTATACAAAATTTAACATTCAATTAATTCTAGACATCTTTTAACCCAAATGGTTACATCGAAGCTGCGTAAGGAAAGCCCAGGATAAATTGCTAGTTCAAACGACACAGACTGCTTGTTATAGCTTCTTAGTCATGGCAGTTCAATATTTCAAGGTGATGCATTTTACGATGGTGAAAAATTAAATGTTAATTAAATTGTCAATATGTCACCCTGTATAAAATATCATTAGCCAATAAGGTTACTTGAGACTACTTAATTATTTTAAATTCATTGTCATGTTGTTTTGATATGAAATAATTGAAATTGTTCGCATATTTATATTTTATATGTCATTGTTAACAAACCATATTGGTACAGTCGCCATCAGATATATATTAACAGACAAGGTGACCAAATACATATATTTATGCAACAGTTTAAAATTACAATAATTCCTATAAGTTCAGTTCGCAATCGAGATCGCGTTTCTAAAACAAAACCACACGCGAACGTGTTATTACTTTGTGCATGTATGCTAGCGGAGGACCAAAATATGCTTTTACCGCGGTACCTACCGGCAAGTATTTGCCACGCACATATGGAGACGTTTCATACAAGATTTAAATGTCACCGGAATCAGGATGTAAATGTCATCAAAATAATAAGAATCGCAAATTGATTTATTTCCTAGGAAATTTATACTACACTACACTAGAGATACATTGTATTATTTTACGCCTACATTTTCGTAAATTTATCAATTTGACGTTTCAAAGTCGAGTTCGAATCGTAACTCGTGGTAAATGTATAAATTTACGAATATCTATTCGCAAGATTCTAGAAGTATTGACCAATCACAGAAGAGGGTTAAGCTATAATGGGTGTTTTCTATGTACAATATGTATGTATTAACAAAAAATATATATATAAGTATGTTAAACAGTTCTTTAGTACCCGTAATACAAGCTTCACACTTAACTTGGGGCTAGATGGCGCTGTGTGAATGTTAGTGAATATTTATTTATTTAAATTTAATTATAGTCTTTTTCTGTTTATGATCTTGAAATATACGTACAAATTGTTTGGGTTCGCTCTGAAATTCTTCCATTTTGCCAGACTGTCACTAATGCACCCGCCATGGCCAAGTGTACACGCCAAATTCATAATCTGCATGCGGTTGAGGATTGTAGATGTTGAGTCACTGCTGCGATCATCATAACCAAATGTTGAATTACGTTGTCTATTAGCCGCTGAGGTAGTCCTAAAATAATATATTTTATATTGTAGTTTATGTTTAATAAAAACCCATTAATGTGTCACTTACTACTAATTTGTTAACGTTTTGTACGCCAGTATTCTTGATAAAAAAACTAATTACGAACCATTGTGCAAGTTGCAAAAAATATTCACTTATTTGGAAGTATATAGTAATTGAAAGGTTCGTGTTTGCGAAAATCCTAAGTTTTCAGATATATTTCAGTCAAGGTACGCTACACGAAGTCTGGAAATGTAGTAAGGCGACAGTAGAGGGTCCGTTTAGTGAGTAGGCTTCTCCTTTCTAGAGTCAAAAGACATAGGCTACAGCGACGAGTATGCAATGTAATGCATTCCCCCAAAGAATTCGTTGTAAGCCAGATATAATATCAAGGAAATGGGAACCAACTTAAACGGGTACCTATATGAAAAACTTCATGCATTCATCAGCCCATTGAACGTGCCCACCGAAGGGTACGAGCCTGCCCGTAAAGGGTGTATAGGCCTTTGTTCTTCCACCAGGGCCCAGTGCGGATTGGTCGAAAAATAGTTTAGTCATCCGAACATTGCATACAGCATAAAATTTTACTTACCTTAAATTCAGAATGCGCCCACGGTAAGTGCTCTAATCTCTTCAATATCCAATTCAATTGTCCTATGGCACTATTCCAAACGTAATAGTCAGTCTCGATCGCCAAAAAAGACAGCACGTCAAAAGCTCTACTCAAGGAAATTTTTCCAGCTCGAATAAAGTACAAGACATCATTAACAATCTGAAATCAGACAATTAAAAATTCGATAATTTACTCTTCGTTCTTGCTAAAAGGGTAAGGCTGATACCAATTATTAATATAAAATGTCTTACCTGTGCCCTGTTCAATTTATGGATATTATTTATTGTATTTCTATTACGTAGATAAGAAGCAATCATTTCCCAGTTATGGTCGTCGTAATTTACTCGATATAAACCTAGAACAATAGTAATTTATTTAGATTTTCAATATACATTAAGGTTATTTAATTTAAAACTACTCTCTGGTGTTAGGTACATGTCACACTTATTATGTCACCCTCATCAGTCTATAACGTCCCTGTAGGGCACAGGTCTTCCCGCACAGCATACCTATAATGGTGATTAATTATATTTAACCATTTTCTAAGCAATTTCTTTGTAACATTTATAATAACTAAAAAAATTACAGTAGATTTTTTATATACGTAGGCAAAACATTTATTTGTGTTAGAGAGCTATGAAATTCCGTAAGAAAAAAGAATATTAGCAGTATTCAAATGAATTATATTGTTCACAATAGTTCTTACTACTACTAATAATTTCCTAAAAATTTCATGGTTTTACAAAAGCTCTTAAGGTATTATTTTATCTTTATTATCATTATATGAGTAAGAAATTAAGTAAGTACGAATAGCCCAAACGGCAACTGTAGCTTATAAGTTATGTTTTCAAATATCAACATTTCAAAACTATTTGCTACGTACCTGAACGGGCAATGTTGAAAATGACGAAGTTGTGTCCAGGTGTGTTCTGAAGGACAGTTTGTTCATTGGACAAAATAAGGCTGGGTTTTTTATTTTGGAAGTTGAAGGCACCGCTGTGGGTCCATGTCACGGGAATATGCCAGCGATGAGCTGGGGGATTCGCTCCAGATATTAAAAAGCGTTCCTGTGTAAAATAAAATCAATTTTGTAAGATCGTGATAAATAAAAAAAATGTAAAGTAGTAAGCAGAAGACGGAATCTTTCAAATGAGAATCCTTCTCATACTTTCAATAATATTTGAAATTGTGAAATGTTTAGCATTAACTGTCGAATTTCAATAAGAGTTCTGGAAGGCTACCACCATCCCTCTAAACAGTACTACTATAATGATCTGTCGGTATTTTTGTACCAGAATAGGCACAATAATGTTATTGTAATTAAAAAATAGCGGTAAGCCTTATCATAAAGTAAATATTTGCAATTCGATGCACGGTCCCTAGAAAAAAGTTTTTACAAAAGTTTTATTGCAAAGTTATGACCATCGTTCTATCTTCCTTCGATAATTCTGACTAAAGGTACTAAGTCCTTTCAGTTTAACTTTTGATTTTGAATATTTTTTTCTCAATTACCTATAATTTTAAGAATGTATTTCATCATCAGCTCATTAAACGTCCCACCGAGGGCACGAGCTACCCGTATAGGTGATTAGGCCTTAGTCGTCCACGCGGGCCAGTGCGATTGGACGACTTCACACACAACCTTCGAATCTCTTCGCAGGCGTGCATGAAGGTTTCCTCACGATGTTTTCCTTCACCGTAAGAGCGTCGGATAACGTACATATATTTTCGAAAATTCGATAATACATTGGTACGTGTCGGGATTTGAACCTCAGCCCTCCCGGTAGGAAGGCGACAGTCCACACCACTGAGCCACCGTCACTCTAAAGAATGTATTTATTAACGAATAATTGTTATAGCAGTAGTTTAGGTTGGTTAACAATCAGGTTTCAATTAGTACAACTTATTGATTTTTATGAGGTATATTCGCCGTTTACCGTTAATAGCCTTAATAAATTCAAAGGATGAGTACGGATAGATTTTATTTCGTAAATAATGTACAGGAAATTAAAAATTACACAAAATTTTAATATATTTTATATAAAAATACAATTATGAATTTCTGTTGGCGTATTCTTTTGAGTAAAATAAAAGGTATATATATGTATATTTACAACAAATAGTACCTATTAGAATCATGTCGAGTATAAATTAAGCGCTCTTGTGTGAAAAAGTATAATATAAAGGCAGCGCAATGTACTCGGCGGGCAGTCATGTGTTATTATCAAGAGCGATACCGGCGAAATACCTGCGACTACGATTAATCGTCGAGTATTGTATTAGTGAAGCATTAATTGTTAATTTTGGTGCGTGAAATGATTAATAAATAGTGTTTCGTGTTCGGCATACTTTCTGGTATTTTGTGAATAAAGTTCATACCGTGTTATTATTTATGTCGATAATAATTTATCCCAGACCCCCAGCTCCTAACAATATAATTCGATTAGTGACATAGATGGGGCGCTAGTACTTGATGAACAGCTTACTGTAGAATTGGAGCAATGAATAAGGAATGTAAATAAACATTTTTTCATTTTCATTTTCATTCACTTATTTACCTGTCTGACTGTAATTTGTCCGTTTCCCATATTAACGTCAACGTTTAAAACAGGTGAGCCGGGATTTTGTACCCAACTATCCATTACGGCGCCGACATCCACTTCTGGAAACTCTCTTCTGAAGTCCATATCTTCGGAGGCCGATCGCCTTAATGCATTGTACAGAGCTTCAGGTGTTCCAAGGCCATACGCACTGTAATTGTAAAAAAAATAATCAAACATACTAACGTGTTTACGACATATCTGAAACATGTAAAAGAACACCACATTCACGCAGCGCCATCTAGCCCCAAGTTAAGCGTGAAGCCTGTATTATGGATATTAAACAACGGATACAAAGAAAATACCCAGACCATTACAAACAGACATGTTCGTGCACACATATGTTTGTACTGCCCGGGGATCGAACCCGGAACTCTGGTCTTGCAGTCGACGTCTCAACCACAAGACCAAATGGGTCAATTAGATAGGAATCTACGAAGAATTCGAAAAGAAATCTTATATAATATATTTAATATCCAATAAGCCAATACAAGAGGAAACAAACTACGTACTTTTGTTGCAAATAATATCTGAGGCCCACTCTAAAAGCTCGTGCACCCATGAAATGTTCCATCATCTTTAGCACTGAAGCTCCCTTTGCATAACTAGTTACGCTGAAGTGGGAGCTGATGGATGGGTTGGTAGCCACAGCTGTCCAGTTCATGGGAGTGGCTCCTGCGCCTGAATCCCAGTTTAGAGCACTGTGAACGTGGCTTGTACAAACTGATCATCCAACTCTAAGGACGGGTCAGCCTTAAATAAACAAATGAACAACATTATTTATGTATAAGTAAGAAAAGATTCTAGTCATGAATCATCATCAGCCTATAATGGCCTACTGCAGCGCATAGGCCTTCCCACACAGCATAGTTATGAGGAGATTAGGCCCTAACCCACCAAGGCCCATGCGGATTGGTGGGTATAAATAAATAATTGTATGAATATTTATACCAAAGAGACAGCAATATACATTTACAAAGGGACACTACAGCTTCAAGGCAGTTTCAAGAACTAATAAAATACTATTATTGCATAGAGTAACAAATAGTCTACCTATTACAATTACAAAACATTTCTTTCTGGAAAGTTCGATTCTAAATTGAAGTACAATACCTACCTATTTACTCACTAGTCACTGACTACGACACGTGTTTTTTCCTGTTTTTGTTTTATACTTCCTATTTACAGGGAAAATTTGTACGTACGGCTGACAAGAGAAACAAGACTTTCACTTACAGCATGAGCAGCAAAGTATTCGAAGAAACTGCGAAAGACTCGTTCAGCCACAGATTTCCCCACCAGAAACAAGTTACCAGGTTTCCAAACCATTTGTGACCAAGTTCGTGAGCCATGATAGTCGCAATAAATATCTTATTATTCAGGTTTGTATGTTTGGGATCATAGAGTAAATAGGCTTCCCTGAAAAAAATACATATCTGATTACCGATACATTATTATCAAGATCAGCTTTCTGATGTCGTTACCATTGTTTTCTCTCATGTTATTTTAATGGGCAAAATGGATTAACGAGCTGTTTGAAGTACCGCCAGAGCCCTGATTGGATATACAAATAATGTCATCCGTTTCACATGATATTTAGTTTGAGAATCGACATATCATTTTTTTATCAACATCATTACTATATAGTTAAAAATACTTACCTATAGTTTACCATTCCCCAATTTTCCATAGCACCTGCAGGAAAGTCGGGTATAGCGAGATGATCATTTTTCATATTTTGGCCTTGTCCCATATCGTAATAGTCAATTCCGAAATAGTCGTCCAAAGCGTTGGTGATCTTCAAGCCGATTTCTGCAGCGTATTGATGTTGGTCTAACACTCCTGGCCGGGATACGATTCCAAAAGGCTTAGTAAAACTGGTCGTGGAGTTTGTACCAACAAAGTCGCTGACGTGGAAAGCAATAAGATATACAGACACGACTGGCGTTGGAAAGAAAGTTTCACGCACTCGACCTGGAGTTGGGCTAGAAACATAGAATTACATTGTAACGTTAAACCTTAAATAGCCACAGTGAAAAACTACAAAATATTGTGCTTTAAATGATAAAGTTAGAACTACATAGGCCTATTTAGCGATAGTTGCTATAAATTTAAGTTACATGAGACAATTGCCATCAAGTAAGCTGTCTGCTTTATTGATCACTTCAAAATAAATTGACCTAGTTTATATTTTTCTTAACATTTTCATTACATAAAGTTTATCAGACAGTGTAACTTTTCATTTTTTTCTATATGTCTAGTTTTAATAAGACTTTGCAAAGCAATTATTCGTCATTAAAATCTAATTACAATGATGCTAGTGGAAAGTTCAACAATTTCCAATTTCCTTTATTGTGTCGGTGATTGATTGATTCAAGTTCAATTGAAAATTCACTGGAAACTACGATTTTTCATGTAAACACCACTTGTTAGAAACTACACTGTGTCCGTATTTTATGACAATGGATGTGATATTGGTGATATTTGCCACGTATTAGGCGTATGAGGCTCAAACTCAAATTATTTTTAAATAAACTCAAGCAAAGTACATGAAGCCGCTTATATCTTACAAGTTCCACTTTTAAATAAATTTAGGGACAACTATTGCATAAGATACCAATTGTTATTCAACTTGTTGAATTTCTACTATGGTTTTGGTAACAAAGATAAGACCACTCATATAGGATTTATGGTCACTTATGTCTACATTTTGCTTTTGACTTAAACAACACAATAATATCTTGTCTACATAGACATATACTTACACGGTAGTCTCAGCGATAGCCATATTAGAGTAGGACGGTGACAAAGAACTGTCCCTAGTAATAGAAATGACAAATTTCGACTTGAATTGGGGCTCGTCGAAGCAAGGGAAAGCCTTCCTGGCGTGGTACGGCTGGAACTGAGTCGTGGCATAGTAGCTGAAAATAAATTTTAATTTAATAACAAAACTCGTCTGTGTCAACTTTTATTCTTTCTGAGGCAGCTCCTGTAGCTAGGTTCGGATCAGAAAAATCTCTTCACAAGCTGTGCAATAATTGTTCATTGTAGTCCATGATTTGATTACAAGTGAACTTATGCACTCCAACTGCCTACTTCAAATTTATTAAACTAGAAAATATGTGTATAGTAAAATGGTATTTTATTATGTGTATTTTATAAAAATATTTGTAGCATCAAGACCGTACATTAACTCAGCCGGGCACACTGAATATCGGCGCCAGGGTCCAGGCACCAGGGTCCACTTTTATGCTTAGTGAATCCGTTTATTTAGGCATCGTAGCACACCATGTTTTTCTATGTTCTTAGTGGATTTGTTGCTATTATTATTGTGTTGCGATATATTAATTTCTTTCTTTGAATTTCTAGCAGTGGATTGTCATGGGCTCATAAGATTCAATTACAATAATAAAATAATTATTTTTTACTTAATTTTATGTGATGCTTGATGCTACTGGTATGGCTTTGTGTCAGGCTGACCTTTATATCTCTTTGTTCCATTCTACCACGTTAATGTTCATATAACCGTGATTCTACTATCAGATGCTATACAAGTGCTAGCTCATTCATATATGAAGTAATCTCCAAATTTTCTTACCGCATTTGGTTGTTCAAAAAGTAGTAACCTCGGTAGAAACCTCTGTCGTATTGATTCACATTGATCTTGCCCAGGTAAGATATAGCGATGGTGTATTTTCCCCATGATATCGGGGCAGCTAAATTTATCATTAAGATTTCAAAATAGTCATCAGTAGAGAAAGGATTAGGGAACTGTAGATTAACTGGCTTGCCGCTTGAGTCGACGATTGTAATTGTTTCAATTGAAACCACTTTTTGGTGGAGGACAATCTGTGTCAAGTTTTCCCGTAAAACCTGAAATGAAGTAAAGCTTCTTATTCATGATAATTTCTTAGAGTTTTGGTCATTTTAACTACTAGAATATTTTATGGAACATGTATTAAAACAATATCGAATATAATGCACCGCTTAAGGGAGGTCACTATGGCAATGTAGCAAAGGTTCCCAATATAAAAATTATATGTTTCCGGTTAACTCCTTGATTGAGAATAGTTGACTCAATTAAGCAATGCGTTGGGCAATGCCTAATTGAGTCAACTATCCTTATCCCACGCAGCTTCCATCCCCAAAACTCGATCTCGTAGTAACTACTATGACTCTTCAATAACCAATCATTAGCTGCAGCACTAAACATTCAATAAGTTGGAGATAAATTTTTCATTTATCTTGCTTCATTGATTATTTTATAACTAAACTTTTTACTGGGCCGATTTGTTAAAAATATCTTAATAATTACATTAATGAGAAGATGTTATGTCGAATATAGACTTTCTAATAACTTCCGTTCCCACCGTTTAGAAACTAACAGTTTCTCATATTAAAAAAACTTACTTCAACTTCGATTTCTACAAGACCGTTGAACCTCGCCTCTTCTAAATACACATCCATATGTACATATACGTTTCGAGGTTGCACGTAGTCGTTAAGTCGATACTTCGGATCGTCCAAGTTACTTCCATACTGCATCATCTCAAATTCAGCTCGCAGGTCATCATCCGGTAACGCGGTAACGGCTCCCAAGAGGAACCCAAACAGAATTGGAAGTAGCATGGTTGGTCCTGTAACATTTTGTTTTTGATATTCAAGTTATAACGACGCTAGTAATATTTTCTATCATTCTTTAAGTTCAAAGTTCGATGATTTACATCAGGTAAGTCATTGACGGTTGAGTAGGTTAAGTAATATCTCTTTACATGGACACTAAAAACTTCCAATGAGTAACGTATACGTTACCAACAAAAAAAGGAAGAGGGGTAACTAAATATTTGGACTATTCATTTAGTGTAATGGTTGAGAAGTCGGCTACTACACCAAAGATTCCGGTTTGGGATCGATTCTGGGCAGTACAAACATTTGTTTGTATGAACATGTCCGTTTTTATAAGTTTGGGTGTTTCTATGTATAAACTTATAATGTGATATAAGTAAGTATGTTTATCCGTTGTTTAGTACCTATACTACAGGCTCCTCGTTTAATTTGGGACGCGTGTGGATGTCAGTGGATATTTATTTATTTATAGAGAGGTCGAAGGAGAGATTCTGACTCAGCTCGTCACACAACGCAAACAAATATTTCATGTCGATTTCAGTGCGGCCAAAGTATCACTCAAGGTAAAAGCCGAATCGACAACTTAATTACCTTAAAGATTATATTATTCAATAATCTTTAAGCAATAATATTACTCAGTTTAATTTTATCTCCACAAATATATTGCCTTAACATTTTTTTTATGAGTGACCATAAAAGATAAAATACTAATAATTTATAAGATGGCATATATTTGAAGTCTAATATTGGCTGATTAGTTTTTATATTTACCATCTGTATACCGCAACTTCGCCAGCGTGGAATTATTTAAAAAATATTCCTCTCATCAATTATGAACTGATAACTAAGTACTTACTAAAAACAAAAGCTTGTGACTATTTGTTGAAGTAAAATATCTGTAAAATATTATCTAAAGTTCTCTTTTGGATTTGTAAACGGGAGTATTACTAATTTCAAAAATCCCTTGATGATAGTATGAAATATAAAAAACATTATTCACAATATTAAAAAATAGAATTACAAATTTCATGATTCGCTTACGACAATTACGTCGTTAACGTAATTGACGTAAGCAAATAAGTCCAATATCATCAGTGTCCAACTGAATTTGTGTAGAATGAAAACGTTGGGTTAAGCTCGCTTACTTGAGTTTGTGAGTAGAACACCTCGGGGAAAATGAATAGTAAAATGTCACTTTGTGTAATTTTATAAAGTTAAAACATCTGATTGTCCGAAAATAAAGATTCCATGCTTCGAAGGGCACTTTAAGTCGTTCGTCCCAACTCCAATCTTCGGATGGTAGTAGTTTACACCTACCATTATTGGGCATGCGTGATGTCTGATGAGTTACAGGACTTACAGCCCAATCTTTCCATAGATATATGCAGAAAAGTTTGTGCTACGCATTGGACTGTTATAGGCTGATGATTATGAAAGCTTCCTTTACATTTATGAACTAAGCCACGGCAGGAAACTTACATAATAACTGATACGACGTTCTTTTGGCTATTGATTGGAAACATCCCAGTGACGTGGCAAATAACTTCATGGCAAGTTCACCCAGTTAATAAAGAGGAAATGATCTACACTAGACAGATTATGATCAATAATATATCACAGTATACTTTATTATTGTGAATACGGGCACAAACCCCTTAAGATTAGAACCACTCAAAAACAAACCCCAACCCCAGATCTATACAATCGCACTATTCAAGTCTACAAGAAAACCTTTGATTTTAGAAACCTGGCCTATTCTTGAGTGCGCAGTTTTCTCACGATGTTTTCTTTCATCGTAAGAGCATCGGATTAACGTACATATAATTTGAAAATTCCAAACCACATTGGTACGCGGCGCGATTTGAACCTGAGCCCTCCCGGAAGGAGGCGACAGTCCACACCATTGAGCTACCGACGCTCTATTTGGGACATATTAAGAGGCAAAAATATGTCGAATTACTGCAAGGTAACCGAATACGCAGATCGAAATAGAGTAAAATGACAGTGTACTGACATATATTATGTAGAACCTCCCAATTCAACATTACAGATTTAGAGGGCTACAATAAAACCTAAATGTTGAAATAATCCTTTACATACTAGGATTATTCAGCGTATGATTTTATTTGTGATTATTGCCTAGTGAATGGATCGACCTACATAAAAGAAAGACGCCGTAAATGTAGTATTAAACAATACTTACCCATTACGGTCGTGCCAGTACCGCGCCACCAAACAAATGATAAAATTGAAACAATGTTTTATTTATCAATAATCATATTCTTATCGAAAAACCAATTATTAGGTTTAAAGCATTAAAATATCAGTAAACTAGCTATTAAGCACTATCAGATTATAAAATCATTGATATCATTATCAAAGGCCCAATTAGCCTCATATCTTATTAAAAACGAATAATAAACCTAGATCATATCTTGCGAAATCTATCTGTCATTTATTCTGTCAGGTTATTATACTAATAGTAGATATAATACCATTTATCTCACTTTTGAACAAGTGCAATTAAGTTACACGAGTAAAATGCTATTATTAGCCACATTCCCATTTCAAATGGCCTAAAATGTGACGAAATAATTCCAGTAAAGGATGGTACGGCAGTGTTTGCTTCGCGCTCGACTTGGAGAGGGCACTGCCATGTCCCTTTATTAGAAGTATGCGGCGAGAAACTCAGTTTGAATCTTTTTTTCATTGCCATTGATATAATACTCATTGAATATCTTAATCCATACTTTTATTTTAATTTAACATTTGTGTACCGGCAATTCCGAACGTTAAAAGCTGCTACCACTACGACTACCAATTTGACCTATTATTTTACTTATATTATGGAATGTTTATGAGAACTTAATACCATAGATTCTACATTAAATTATGACACTCACACATCGCCATTTAGTCCCAAACTAAGCATTTAGCCTGTAATATGGGTATTAAACAACGAATAAACAGACTTATTTTTTTGTTAATATATACATATTATACATAGAAATCACCCAGACCACAGATTTCCCAATACAGTATATTCTGATGTCTGTGATCCAGACCAATACAAACAGACATGTTCATGCACACAAATATTTGTACTGTCCGGGGATCGAACCCGGAACCCTTGGTGTAAGAGGCAACATTTCAACCCCTTAAACCAAATGGACCGTATGTTATATGTATTATTGATCAAACGCAGTGTTTTGATTTTTAGGATTCAAAAATATTAGATTTTTGTATCAATAGATTTGCCTCATGTTTGGGAGATGTGCTTTTAATCAAGAGTAGGTTCTTATTTTAAAAATCGCCAAAGTATCTCAATTTCACCCTGTATTCGGAAAACAATACTAACTAAGAAAAATATACAAATAAATGTATCGAGTCACTTGCTAGGCACTGATTCTGCGCGATAGCGTAGTAAATAGATTGATAGATGCCATTTTAAGCTTTTGTATTCTTTTTTTTATAATTATGAACCAATTATTTAGTGCTCAAGATCGCGCGGAATCTATTTGAAGTAAGTGATTCGAAACTTTTTTAATGTTACAAAGTGGATGACACTCCTATTTCATGGGACAATATCTACCACCTATTAAACTTACTTATTTTAAGTGACCATTGTTAGACGGAAAAGAAACGACTAACGCTAGCCATCCCTAATCAATTGAAGAATGATGTCACGTCACTCTCTTGACAAGTTGACATTAGCATTGTACGCGGGAAACAGTAATATTGAACACTAAGATTTAATCTATCAATAAATGTTATTTAAACTTAATGAATCAATTTGACGACCCATTTGGTGTTGCGGTTGAGAGGTCGACTGCAACATCAAGGGTTCCGGGTTCGATCCCCGGGCAGTACAAACATTTGTGTGCAAGAACATGTCTGTTTGTAATGGTCTGGGTGTTTTCTATGTGAATATATATATCTTATATTCTAAAAAAAAATGTATATAAGTATATTTATCCGTTGTTTAGTACCCATAATACAGGCTTCACGCTTAACTTGGGACTAGATGGCGCTGTGTAAATGTCAGTGGATATTTATTATTATTATTAATCATTTAATACCATATAATAATAATTTACGTAACTTAGTGGAGTGTATATATTCGTGGGTAAAAGTCTACTACATTATTTTTGATAACACGTACTGATATATACTCGTATTTCTGTGCTTGAAGTTAAACTTCAAATAAAATAATGTTTACTGGCTTTAATCTTCAATTAACTACACCATGTGCGTATTTAATTATAATTACTAAGGAACTAATTAAGGAAAAAGTATTAAGAAACTTAAAATTCTATTTCAACGGGTTTTAGGACTCTTAAAATATACAGAAATGCAACACATATTTTATCATTGCTGTTTATTAAAAAAATATTTTAAGATTTTTGATTTAGGTAAATTCACTTATAGAAAATTAATGAATAAAATTAACAGCTAAGGCAATTAAAATTGTAAATAGGCTCGTTGTGGCGATGTTTGCTGAGTCAGTCTGAGGTGTTGTTGTTGACGGCGTGGTAATACTAGGCGGTGAAACTGTAGTACTTTCAGTAGCTGGAGTGCTGTTCAAGTCTTCGAGTATATCTTGGACGTAGCCCGTTTCGAAATATTTAACAAACTCGGGAAGGCGTCGTTCGAGCCACGCGATGTTGGCTCGGGCTGTGTTAGCAGCGCTTACGGACGTGCTATATGCAGAGCCTATTAAGTCTCTATTCTCATTTGCCCATTGCTCATACTGAAAGTAAAAGAAAAAGTTCTTAATACAAAAGCGCACACCGATACATAATGCATAATTTTGGCGCGTCTCTGGTTATAGGTGCTGCTTCGATCGTCTGATAAGATGCATAAGGCCTGATGATGATGGCTCTATGAATAGTCATTTGGCAGATGAAGCCATCCCTTTAAGCATTTCTTAAGTTATATGCAAAATCTTTTAAAATATGCAAATTTCTTTAAGGTACAAAGGTGTGAATAACTAAGAGCCTAGTAAGACTTTTAATAACATTACTGCATACGAACTGCTTTAAGATTTTGAATTTCATACATATTGAATGAATAAATATATCTATGAATGAGTTGCTATGTAGTTAAAAATGTTTATTTCGTTTCTTCCTCCTCTAGTCTAGTTAAAAGTTATCAAGAGTTACAAGGCGATCTGTATTTTAACTTTTTTATTCATAAAAACCATAATTTCAAATACCTCTTGTATATCAGCCTCGCTCAAAAGTCGTGTGCCAATATTGCTCAAAGGTGTGGAAACGCTGCCCAACCTGAAAAAAATCAAACATTTAAAAATTGAAAGCACAATCGCACAATTTAAGCAAATAGTTGCTTAAATTGTGCAATTGTGCTTTCAATTTTTAAACCCATCTGCCAACCGATCATTAGGATAGCCTAATGATCGGTTGGCAGATGGGTGTTCAATGCCGTCGCTTTCAGTTCCTGTCTTACCATAGTAGGAACTAAACGGGTAAGATTTTTGTAAATACAACATATTCATAAACACAAAATACGGATGTGATCCTACTGCACGATCAGCATAAATGACAAAATTCATTCAGCGGCTAAAAATGTTTTCAATAAAATACCATAACTTACCCGAATATCGTTTGGTTGACATTCTGTTTCAACCAATTAAACGCTCTCAGCGTGTTGAATTCATTCTTTCCGATGGCGGAATTCAACGCTGTGCTAACATCCTGAGGTCTGATCCAATCTTGATTGGCAACAATAGCATCCAAATATTTTCCTAAGCTGCCTTCGTCACCAGTACATCCTGCAGCTTGAAGCATGACTACTTGCTCACTAGCAAGATCTTCTTCTAAATAACGATTCCAGAAGAAGTTGAAATCATCCGCGTTACCGTAACGAAGACCAGTACAGTAAACCCATGGGCGTAAGTTGGCTGGAAGGCTGAAAAAGGTTATCGTTACACATCCTATAAAATGTTTACGAAATTATTATTTGCGTATAGAATTATAAGGACACAACTAGTTGTATACAATTTTTGCACGTCGAATTTTCGACTCAATATCTTGGAATTGTATTGAAATTAACGTCAAATGGTAACCATATTTTTGCAAATAAATGATTTTGTTATTTTTTTTTGTAGTCTCTGTTAGGAGTTCACGGTTCATAGACAGTTCCTTTGAAGCTTGCGTGGGGACTTGCGTCCAACACATAGAGGCTTTGTGAGACAAAACAATGAGTTGGGATGTGAACATCGAGCGGCCGCTCGCTCTGCCTGCACTATGGGAGTGCACACAGAGTGAGCACCCGCTTGGTGCAAGGACTATTGCAAATCAGGAAAGAAAAATAAGGGATGGGGTAATTGCTGGTATATTATAATATTTCTATACACTCAATTTGCTCTAGGCCTAAATAAAGAGTTAATGCGCTTTACACAGCACAACGAAATCCAGAAACATTAAGGCGTCAAAGTCATAATTATTTTAAATCATTTATATACAACAAATTTAATATTGTGGATGATATGGCTACTAAACTTACAATGTTCCATTTCTCCAATTGACAAAGTTTTGCTTTCCAGCTGCGATGCATTCCTCATGGTCAATATCGCAAAGGAAATTCATAACGTACATTCTCAAAAGACCATCCATATATGGTTCTCCAGTAATCTCACTGAATCCAAGTCGACGTGTCACGGATACACTCCAGTCTTTGATCATTTTCTGGTTTAGTAAAAAAAGAAAAGGTTAAAGTTTAGAAACATAGCTTGAATGGATATTATGTTGAATGGATGACACATTTCCATTTTGAGCTTTAGTTATGCATACAAGATTTAATCTACATACATTTTTATCTATAAATGCCAGTCTTATTTCAGGTAATTATAATCTTATTAGAAGTATTATACATTTCAATAATACACTAATAGATACCACGTTTTACATAATACTTAGCATTCGTGAGATATTGATGCCACCTAACCTAAATTTTAGGGGTTTTACTAAGTATTTGTATTAGAGCATCGGTGGCTTATTGGTGTGGACTGTTGCCTTCCGATGTAGAGGGTTCAAGTTCAAATCCCGCCAATAAATACACATTCACTGTATCTACCTGTGGCAGACTACCTACTGTTGGATTCAGGGTCTCCGTACCAAAAGTGAGAAGTTTTATTATAATCGCCACGCTTGTGTTGTAATTTATTATTCTTAAAAATATACATTTTAACTACTCAAAAGTTGTACGAAGAAAAAATATGAAACAATAATAATATGATATTTGATGATTATGCCAATTTATGTATGATAAACGAATTTGATTTAAAAATCGACCCCACCTCTTAGTAAATATTTGCAATGAATCGATGAAACAATTGTTCTGACCTGTAATTCTGCAAGGCGTTTAGGATCATGGGCTAGTCTCCTTCGTAGGAAATTAAAACCATCGATAGCAGCGATCCACGGTGCGTACTTGTCATCGAACTCCATGAATGATAATATGTTAAGCACCCTGTCATAAGGAAGCACGTTTGCTCTGCCGAGATTGAATAAGTCGTCGATAATCTGCAAAAATACTTACGTACATTTAGTAATAACATACGTGCTGATGAAGAAATAAGTTTATTCTTAAGGTACATTCTTCAGATATGTTTAAATTGCAGATCAGCAAGTTCGTACTTAAAAATAGCAATTTATAGCACATATGAATTGAATTTCAGTATATTGCCATCAAAATAAATTAATTCACCTGCGCACGGTTATGATCGTGAATTGTATTAGGATCATTTCTTAATGCTTGTGTAAGTAGAGCCCAATTGGTGTAGTCGTAGTTCACTCGGTAAAATCCTGAAATGTTGAGAAAATTAACACGTTTTGCGCTTATGAATTGGCAAGTCAAATTATCAACTAAACTATTACCTTCTATCATAATTATGATCACAAAGTATTATCAAAGTGTAACTATATCAAAGTAGAATAGTTGAGAGGTATATTGTAAAAAGTGCAAACAAATAGGCTTGAAATGAAGTCCTTATAATAATTCTTATCTTAATTCAATCATAATAAACAATAGTACTAGTAACATGATTCAAAAAAATAAGAAATTGGAAAACGTTAAGGCCTATTCTATGATTTTTATCGATCCATTCAAATTATTAATTCTCGCCTTGCGATTTTCATTAAAAGAACCAAGAAATTATCTTTGAGCACTCTTCTTTTGACAGTTCATTAATTTAACGAGCAATAATAAATGGCCTTTGTTCTTTGAAGATTTTTAACGTTCCAGTTTGTGAACTTTATAATGGTAGAGTCACAAAAAATATCATAATAATAACAATTGACGATTCAAAAGTATCTGTAACAGATTTATTTGAATAAAGATTTTTTTCTTTCTTTCTTTCTTTCGTTATTTTTTATAAGGTTAAGTTCAATAGAGGTAATAAGTTAGCGACGTATCTTAATTTTAAAAAATACGTTTTTTTTACAGAACCGTGGATAAACAATTGTGCCATCGAAAGTTCCTCAACTGAAAATTCGGGCGGTTGTCATAACCATCTTTGATGAGCTACAAGGTAACTATTTATTTATCATCTATTTTTTAAATACGTAACCTTCGTGAGAAACCATTAATGCCTACACATTTTTTATGATTAGTATTAGCACTTACCTGATGCTTGTTTGTTGAAAAGTACCCATTCGTATCCTTGTGTGCCCCGGTCAAGGACAGTGACTTGTGCGGTTATGAACTGTGAGGGTTTCAAATTATCAAAATCGGCAGCACCGGCTCTTGTCCACGTGATAGGGATATCCCAGAGGCTTGGGAACTGAGAAACTCCTGAATTTCTTTCCCAGCGTGCCTGTTGCGTTCAATTTTTTTTAATAAAATGATTATGCCAATGTACGAGTATGAGCCTACCCCTAAAATGTCTAAATTCATTTCCAATTGTATGAAGAATTGTTTTTTATTATTTTAGATAATATTTTATTTCATATTGATCATACAAATATTTATTTATGTAGTATGTTAGTTTATATTTTGAATGTCGTGTATAATAATATTAATAATGCAACTGTTAGAGTTCATTTATTACATATAAATTAAATTGGAGTGTCTGTTTGTAATATTGAAATAACTGTTTTTCCTTCATGCATATGAATAAATTCATAGATTTTTAAAATTTTTGTCTGTCTGTCTGTTTGTTCCGGGTAATCTCTGGAACGGCTGGTTGGACTAAGACGGGACTTATTTTGCAGGTAGCTGATATAATAAGGAAAAACATATGCTACTACTTTCGAAAATACTTTTAATTTTGGAAACAATAAGCAATGTCTTACCGCAAGGCTGCCACGCGTCGCGTGACTGAACGAAACGATTTTAGGTTGTTTTACCCCGGGAGCATATCTTACGCACCCGCGTAATTGTTCTTTATATATATATATCTTTTTTTTTATCTTTACGGTGAACAGCTAGGTAAACTTCTGTACTTTACATACCTGGGTGACGGTCATATGTCCTGTGCGCTGATCAACCGACACAGTCAGTATAGGGTGGCCAGCCTTCTCTGACCAAGACCTGAAGTACCTATCAATTGTAATGCCAGGGTAGGCTGACAAAGCTCCATGTTCGTAGGCAACCGTATCGAGAGCATCGAACAGATGATGAGGCTCAGCGACGTCGAATTTCCTAGAACAATTGTGCATAAATTAGTCATTTTATGTATTAGAAATGACAATTAAGTTAATACCATTAACTTGGCAAAATAATCACAGATGTGTACATTAAAATTTTCAGCTTTTAGTGCCTGCCGACAGCCGATGAACAATAATCGAGACTCTAGGAACCTGCTTCTTTTATACCCGCACTGAGCCCGCGTGGACGACTAAGGCCTAAGAACACCCTATACTGGTAGACTCGTGCCCCTCGGTGGGGACTTTTAATGAGCTGATGATGATATGATTATGCGTTAAATCTTCCCACTTTCCCATAGAATTAGGAGAGAATTTAAAACCCAATGCAGTTATAGTTTGTTGAATTAAGGCCATTTGTAAGACTCTTTGTTGTATAGCCGGTGATGACCTTCATTTTCTCACCGTGGAAGGAGCGAACGCAAATTTATAATAAACAAAATATAAAAAATATGACTCTCAGCGTAAAAAATGTATCAAGCGTCCCAGAGTGATTTCGAACCTGAGCTTTGAGGCTTTGCAGGAAGTGTTATGTGTATGCTTAGGGTATACAAAGACCATGTTTTTTACGACTTCGATGTGATTTTATCAAAAATCAGTAACATTTTTTTTTCGGAATTTGATGGTATGCTATTTTAACCGTAAATATAAACCTTGTAACAAATTTTAAACCGTAAATTTAAAATTCGTAACAAGGTTTTCTTAATTAAATTCCTTTTTCGTCAACAAATTAAGAAAGAATCTGGCATCTAAAGGAATTTTTACTTGCTGATTCTTCCAGCGTTTAATATTTCGCAAGATACTTGAAATTTATCGTTTCGGACTCTTCCAAAATACAATGATAAAACAAGTACGCAACAGAAATGTGACTAATAAATACAACTGACTTTCATGTCGGTGTTACTCACATTCACGTTTCATTTTGATTGTTTAGAATTTAGCTATACTCCGCCTACGACTTAGCTTAAGAGATCATGCCATTTGGGAATGAATGAACGGTACTTACATTTTCGTACGTAGTCTGTTGTCTGGTTAATTAAAGTCAAGAATGGGGTTCAAATTGTCTGAAAACACTGTTTACTATCTGAAATAACTTCTTATTATTTAGACACGCCTGTTCAGTAGATACCACGGACACGGATATTTTGATTGTGATTATATCATAAAAATAATATTGTTTTTGTTATAATGTATGTACCGTTTTAATGTTATAATAATATATGTCTTGTACACGATATTCAGGAGGCTCACCTGATGGTTATTGATACGCCTATCCATGACATAGCGATTGAATAAGACAAACAACTCATCATCATCATCATTACAGCCTAATATGTCCACTGCTGAACGAAGGCCTCCCCTAATGATTTCACGCGGACCGATCCCTGCAGTTGACATCCATCTCCACCCGCCACCTTAACCAGATCATCCGTCCATTGTTAGGTCGGCCTACGCTTCGCTTTCCTTACGTGGACCCACTCGAGAACCTTTCCGCCCCATCGGCCATCGTTCTACGCACTATTGCCTGCCCACTGCCACTTCAACTTGCTATCCTCTGGGCTTATGTCAGTCACCCTAGTTCGCCTCGATATCATCGTTTCTGATTTATCGCGTAGGAGAACCTAACAAGCCCTCTCCATAGCACGCTGACAACCTTAGTCTATTCAAGAGGCCCTTGTGAGCGACCACGTTTTCGCTTTTGTCATAACTGCAACACACACTGGTCAAAACCTCGTCTTAGACACTGAGGCACTTGGACGAAAAGATCTGCCTCAACTTCCCAAACGCCGCCCATCCAACTGAATTCGACGAGAAACCTCCTTCTCGAAGTTGACTACCCATTTGGACTACCTGTCCCAGTACACATATTCTCTACAACTCGAGGACAAATCCAACTATATCGGATAGTACGACATGGTATAGACATGACTTTCGTCTTGTCCATGTTCATTTTAAGACCCACCTGTTGAGAAGCTCTGTCTAGGGTTTCGAGCATAGGGCTTAAATCCTCCATGACAAAGACAAACAACTGATAGACAGTTATTAATGCCGCACTGCGCCCGTCACCTGATACAACAGATGTTAGGTCTCTTATATGCGGTAATTTCACTAGCCACAGTGCCCTCATCCCGAAACTCAAAATTGCATAACGCTCCTGTTTCACAGGAATTTCACATACTGGTTAGTTCAGTGGCGTGTACTCCATATATGCAAATAAGCAGTGCATACCCTGTGCGTCCAGACAACCCGGAAAATTGCCAACATATTAAATGATTCCCACTTATTCGCCCATTATCCTCTACAGATTTGAAATCAAAGGCAATCTGCTGTCAATAACAGCACTTAATTTGACAAAAAAAATTTTTTCTTGTTTTTGCGTTGACTGACAGTCACTTTGCATACTCTTCCCATAATATCTATGCACGCCTGGGTTAGTTGGAAACAATATGACTGCAAACAGGTCAGTTTAGCACGTAATACATGAACCATAAACTTATGTTCTTAAGGACGTCATATCATATCCTTTATTTGGTTGTAAAATATTGATTACTATTGTATATAATGCTTATAATATGAAGATACCAATAAAAATTATGATAAAATTCAATCCATCAGATATACCTATAGGTATGTTCAATACTTTTAAAGCTTTGTTATGCTGAAATGTAGTCTTTAAACATGATACATACAATTAATTTTTCACTTTTATAACACCGGCAGAATACTTTTTAGTTATATGACAGTGTACAACAAAAGCAAAAACATAACTCTCCTTCAGCAGTCGAGTAAAAAGTAAGTTCAAGTCGTTTTGGTATGGTACATTGTACGAAGAACCGATTGCCAATTCTAAAGAGGGTTCTAAAGCAAATAACGTAGACTAGGCAGCTAGGAGAACGGTTAGTTTGGTTAAGGTGGTGGCCAATTCATATTGATTAAGAGGAGTTGATCTTCAGAAGTACTTGGGGAGGACTTAGTTAGGCAATGGACTCATAAGGCAGTAAAGACGGTATTTTTGTGGCAACGATGGTACTGAGTAGTCTAGGTAGGTACCCCCGCATAGGATTTCAATGATAAATGCTTACTGTTAAGGCATGAAAAATTAAAGATATGTATGTATGACCACAGATTAAAAGTTTATCTGAAAGCAAAATTACTAATTACATACAAAGAAAAACGATGCCTCTCGTAATTAACACTCACCTATCTTTTAAGTACAAACGAAGTCCTTCTACATAAATGCTTTCGCCAAGAAGATGCTGAGTCATTCTTAAAATTGAAGCCCCTCTAGCATATGTGATTGTAGAAAAGTGATTGCTCACACTGGCTGGAGTACCGACAGAAGGATTTGTGAGTGCGTGGGCTGAGTCAACGGAGTCTTGAGCCATAGCAATCAGATATTGCTCTACTATGAAACGCGTTGCATAACCTAAATCAGGTAGAACCTAAAAAAAAATGATATGAACCAATATATGTGACATTATTCTTTTCATTCTTTTATTCTTAAAATCATCATCATCATTTTCAAGATCAAGAGAGAGAGAGAGAGAATAATAATAATCCCATTATTTTGGGTCGGCGCAGTAAGTCTTTTTCTTCCATATTTCTATCAGCTGTGTCATCCACACAAACAAAATTATTTTTAAAATATTAACATAATTTTGACTGCGTGGGGGAAGACCACCCCAATCTCCCCAATGACTAATTTTTTTATGGATTACGAAACATAACCAGTCAGGTCAATATGTGTTTGCTGTTAGTAGAGTCTCTTTATCTTGAATATTGGCATGCCATCGGAAGCTCAAAAAAGCGTGTTCCTTCTATAAAGTTGAGCAATGCAATTAGGCGATTCCAGTATGAATGTGGTTTTTTATTTGTTGTAGACCTGAATACCTGATAGAAAGCAATCTCTATAATATAAAAAAGTTCCCATTTATATAAATAAAGCACTTACAGAATCAGTCAAATAGTACTGGTAAAATCTTGCAAAGCCTTCGTTAAGCCATAAATTGTCCCACCAGCCACAAGTGACAAGATTACCGAACCACATATGAGCGATCTCGTGAGCCACAATGTTTGCTACTCGCTGCTTGTAGAAGTGGTTAGAGTTTAAAGGATCGTAGAGAATAAGGGCCTCTCTGAAAAATCAACATTGAGTAACAATATTCTTATAAGTAATTTAATGTTTATTATTTCTATGTTTTTACTTTTAATTAGCTGTTACGGGTGACGGACGCAAAGCAGTGTTGACGGAAATATTATGACTATCTTCTGTTATTATTTAAATTTACTTCAACACTGCTGGTCAGGAGTTACCACCAGGTGAGCGTATTGATCGTCCCTTTCATAACCCTTACTAATTACATAAAAAAGTATACAGAACGTTAGTTCTCGACGATTTTCAAGTTGGCCATTTTCTGACATTCCGGGCAAACCGGCCCATTCTGCCAACTTTGAAAACACAAGTAAGCCCCTGTCGTCGGAATAGCTGTAGCGCTTTAAATCTTCCCGAAGACTACTTAAGTCAATCTACATACTCGAGCAAAACTGAATTGCTGTCCAAGAAACTCTCTTGATCTGCGAATGGGTACTATGATACTCACCTATATGTTAGAAGTCCCCAATTTTCCATAGCACCAGCCGAAAAGTCTGGTATAGCCGCCTGTTTCATGTTTATTTTGTCAGCCATGGTATAGAAGGGTATATCTGTATACTTTTCCATTGTTTCCAATAGCTTAACACCCACCTCCAAAGACCAATCACCGGTACTATTGGCATTATCGCGAGCATATATGTCAAAAGGTCGAGTCAGGTTATTGTTTGATGCCACAACCTTGTAGTGAGAGACAATGAAAGCTAATAAGTAGGTTGAGGTTTTCGGCGTTGTGTAGAATGTTTCCGCGACTCGACTACCATCAGTGGTACTAAAACAGACAAAAGTTTTTTGGTCAAACTTACCTATAAGTATTATGTTTAATGAAAAAGAAAATAATATGTGCATTCTGTTATGGCATCTTCTACTTGTAACACAGTCATAAAAGATTAAACATTCAAAAAAGGGCCGCGGTGCTGTTTTCTTCGGCCCAACACATGCATTCTAAAGACCGGACCTATATTTAGCTCGTGAATCTTAAGGATTCCGAAAGCATAACTATAACTTTATTGTTTGCAAAATTAGGTGCTTTTAGATTCACACAAACAGAATTAAATGAAAATGTGACGCAACTTACTTAACTGAAGTTTTCATCGGCATATTACTTATGGTTGGACTAAAATCATGTTCTCTATTTATAGTGATATCAAAGGTCGCCTTAAAACTGGGCTCATCGTAGCATGGAAAGGCCTGACGAGCGTGCCCAGGTTGGAATTGTGTCGTCGCCATCCATCTAAAAAAATGTAGTTCCAGTTAATAAATATTACTCGAAGCATCTAGAATAAAGAATATAAATAAACACAGTTCTGAGGATTATATCTTGCTTATTTTATTTTGTAAATATAAACTAAACTGTTCTTTTTCTCAGTAAGAGTACACAGTAGGGAGACCAGATGCATATAAGAACAGATAATATTATAATATACAATACTTTATTATAATTTATAAACCATCTGCTTCGGGACCCAAATCTCTCATTTCCATGATGTAGATGATCAATTGTTAACAACAACAACATTGATTCTTAATAATAATGTATAGACATGACAAGACTAATTACCTTTTACCAGTGCTGTCTTTATACCAACTTCTATAAAAACCTCTCATGTTCGTCTGCAGGTTACCGCTAAACGTTATTTTTACCGTATATTCCTGACCGAGATGCAGCTCTTCAGTAGTAGGGATTCTTAAGAAACTTCTTGGCATTTCACATACATAGCTTTGATTGGGTGCTGCTATGTCTTGTGTGGCATTGCCATTAAAATATTCTACTGTTACATTGAAAATTGCAATGTCATTGCAATGCATAACGATTTCATTCACACCCTGTAGACTAGGTTCAATAAAGATTGTTACTTCGCCATCGAAAGAAAAAGGTTTAACATTTGCAGGTGGAGTGTCAAAATAAGGAGTAAGAGACACTTCGTAATGGAGTGGTTGTGTTGTCATCGGTAATCTGTAGGATGCGTCTCTTAGCATTCGGTCGAATTCATCCCATTCCTCATCTGGTATAGGAATAGGACTAAGAGAAAGGATACTTTGGAAGAAGGTCACTCCTAAAAGGAGGTAAAACCAATATTGTACCTAAAAAATAAAATGCAATGTGTTACTCGTGCGTGCATAAAACTTTTCAACTTATTCTCGCCAATTTAAGGAAGACATCGAAATTTAAATCTACTTCACAGATTTAATCGTGTATGTACAAAAAGAATTGTAATATATATTTATTTCTCCTACAGTTTTGATGACCATCGATATCGAAGTTATGGACAGATAAGCAAAAAATTGGAAAGGTATATGATTTAAAAGAGCAAATACACATAAATTTAATTTTAATTTATATTGATTTTTATTTGTATTGCAGTTGGTTTTTATTGTACAATAAAATAAATTAAAAATATATATATTAATATTTAATTTTCTAAGATATTGTTCTTTCACAGTACTGCGAGCCTAATGGATAATTTATAATTATTAAACCACATGAAAATGTTTATAGTTAAATAAACTATTACAAAACCGGTTTACTTACCATCATCCTAAAAATCAAGTGACAGACTTAAGTTTCAATAACACCACATATTTTATCGCTATCACATATTAGCTAGCATTCTTTTATCAGATTATCTTATCCAATCTGTTGTTTAGTTATTCTTATACAACCATATATTTATTACAATTGGAATGATATATATCAATCTATATTTTAATCTAAGCTTATATTTTCTTAAAACATGTAGTCACCTTATAAAAGGCATTGTTATGACTAACAATTGCGACAATAATCTATAAAAACAATACCTACATACCTAATAGCGTAACATATTAAACATCAAAACGCATTTTTTACACGCGTTCAAAGTTATTGTTACAAAAGAAGTATATAAGTATACAATCATGTGATTGTATACGTAAACATTGAAAAGTAAATCAATTAAAAATTAGATCAGTTATTTTTTAATACTGAAATTTCGATAAAGATATGCAAAATATAGGAACAAGTACATGCTACCTTGAAATAACATTTAAGCATTTTGTTGAGGTGCTCTTTTAATTTATATTTTAATAAAACTTTTAATGATACTGAGAGTTTGTATTAATAATGATTTTTTGTTTTATTATTCCTTACCTTGAAAGTTTAAAAGAACATTAATTAATTGGTAAAATAAATCTTAGGTTTTGTTTTGAAATATGAAAAGCATGGAGTATTTTAAATAATAGAAATAAAATCGATTTTTTCGAAAAAATCGATTATTTATTTTCATTAAAATCGATTAATATTTAATTTAATAAAAGCGATTTTTCTTTAATCGATTCTTTCCCATTAATCTCACATCCCTACCCTGAAAATGAATTTAAAAAAATTGACAGCGAATTTATAAGTGCAGGGTGCAGAGAGATAATATAAACTTATTCTAATTATTAAAACAGGCTGATATTATTCCATAATTTTGATGATTTGAAAAGTAAGGATAAAACAGAATATCCAATGTATAACATTATTAACGTATGATTTCAAAATGGATTACATTTGACCATAGGAATTCTGGAAACGCATTGCTTGCGCGATGTAAACTACTGGAAACCCATCCGTTGACACAATTTGGTGAGAAGTTTACATTGCAACTAATTTTATTTATATGGCAGATATTAATCGATTCTCTAATATAATTTAATTTTTTAGGATTTTAAAGCATGAAATAAGCAACAAGTAACGTTAATAAAATATTTTTTATTTACCTACTACAGCTTTAATATGAGAAAATAGTGGGTCACAGTTTATGACGTATAAAAAATACTACGCACCAGAAATCGTTCAAACTAAATTTCGTTGTTAGATTTTATGGTAGTGTACATCATATTTATATTTTTTTATTTTATCAATCCCATAGTTTAGAGATTAGAGGGGGGGACACACAATTTTTACAACTTTGGAAGTGTCTCTCGCGCAAACTATTCAATTCATAAAAAAACGAAATAAGAAACCTCGATATTATTTTTCAAACTCTACACAATGATACCCCCACAGATTCGGATGTCTGTGGATACCCCACATGTGGGGGTACGATGAAAAAAAAATTGAGTTTCAGTTCAATGTATGGGGAACCACAAAAAATATATATTATATACGTATATTTCTGAGTTACTTATCAAAACCTTATAGCGGATCACAGGATACATATACTCACAAAGTTTGAATAGTGTGGTGCTCATAGTTTCAGAGAAAAAAGGGTGTGACATACGGACGGACAGACAGACAGACAGGCTTGACGAATCTATAAGGGATCCGTTTTTTGCCATTTGGCTACGGAACCCTAAAAGTATATTACTATAATATACAAATAATACAAGTAAACAAGTCTGATGAGTATCAAATATTCTATTATTGAGAAATATTGAACACGTAACACGTCAGCATCTGGGATCACAAAACTTTGTTCACTCTATTGCTATTGTAGATTGGGTCGTACCACATCTACTGGTTTGGAATACAAAAAAAAAATATGGCACCATAAACTCTTCCTATATCAAATCTGGACGTTGATTATTTGCTTACGCTACTCGTCGAAATAAAATCAAATAATTAAAATAATTGGAATCAAAATTTTAAATAGACTAAATATGTATTGTATACATAAGTCCCTCATTGATAAAATATCTTCCGCGATTGTCTATTTTTTAAAAGATCGGATTTGATGTAGGTATACTTATTAAGTAAAATATCATATTTGTCTCATGATTGTTTGAGGGACAATTGTTGTAAATATGAATGTACTAAGTGAACGCATATATTAAATAATATGAACGTATGAATTTTATGTTACGAAATTATTTTCTAAATCGTTGAGCTTTATTTGAAATAAAATTATTGCAAGCCGAATTTTCTACTAAGTAAGTAGAAAATTCGGCTTGCTTCCGTATACTCGGGCCACATACATCTAGGAGCTCGGCCCCACCAGCCCCCGGTTCTGGGGCCAACTCATTAATGATAACTTAAATAAAAAAATACAGTCAAATTTTTTTAAAAAATATTTTTTTATTTATAGACATCATTAATTGGTATAAAAACAGCCTTATCAAATTAAAAAACTAATAGTAAGCTGTACCTACCATAACTAAGAGGTTCAAATTTGATATAGCTATGTATGTGATGATGATGCGAATATTCAGTGTCTGATCTCAAGGTACGAAACAGACAAGTCATACATATTTACTCTCTCTTCAACCTATCGCAGTCCACTGCTGTACATAGGTCTCCCCCATACATATTTACTGATTATGAAGAAATTGTTGAAGTGAAGTAAGGATTGGTAGAGTAGGGCCGTGTAGATGCTGAAACTTGGCTCTACAGGAGATCGATATTTTTCACAGCGCAAACCTTATGTGGCCATCTTGGCAACATTTACATGAAATGTTTTTGGTGGGATTTAAGTTCTTTTTGTAAGATTCGGGTTTTTCTTTAAGTACCTACTTATTTAAGTTACTATTAACAGACCCGTGTAAATGTTCATGTCCTAATTCATAAAATTGCTTTAACTCTCATATAACCTTCTCTCATTTACGCGATGGGGCGAAAATCATAAGTTTATGATTTTACATTGCTTATATACTAAACTTAGATAACAGACCAAATGTCAGCTTTCTACCACTTCAAGAAGTAGCCAAACATTTGGGTTGATCATCAGTGTGTCACTGACGAAATCGGCGTATTTTAGATATCAATTAAATCTAAATTATTAGAGCTATTCATTTGAAACTTCGTATGTTTCATAAGTTTGTTAGCGATTATATGCTGAAATATTAACTATCAGGTACATCGGAAACCAACATTAAGAGACCCTGCCCTGGCGCTTCGCTTGGCCGTGCCCCCAGATTACATGGTACATATTCAGGTAATCCGGCAATAATTCATTACAAATAAAAACTTAATATTAATAGTAGTAAGAGTTTTATATCTGTTAATAAATATTGTTATTTTGGCTCCTCATGTGGTGTAATGGGTGCGGCACGTCGGCTATTACACCAAGAGTTCCGGTTTCAATCCTCAGGCCGTACAAACATTTGTGTGAATGAACATATGTATACTTTGTATTGGTTTGGGTGTTTTTTATGTTTAATATATATAAACAAAAGAAGTATATAAGTATGTCTAGCCGTTGTTTAGTACAGTACCCATATTACAAGCTAAATGATTAGCTTAAGGCTAGATCAGTTAGATATCAGTGTGTGAATGACAGCACATATTTAATTATTTTAAGCACTAAAATGAAGTTATAAAACAGTAAATAAAAGACCACAAATTTATAACAAAAATATATTAATAAAAATTCAATAATTTACAAAAATAATTATACATACAATCAATCAATCAACCAGCCTTTAATGGCTCACCACAGCCTTTCCAACTAGCATGGCTATTTATACAATGAAATGACAGTCTTAAAAATATCATTTATAAAGCGAGGTTGAGCACAAATGCTATAACGATGACAAGAGCTGAAAGGATTGCAGCATTTGCAGAGCCAGGGACTGGTTCAGGGGTGACCGGTTCGACCAGTGCCGGTGGGGACAGTGTGGTTGTCGAAAGGGTCGTGACGGGCGTCGATGTCGTCGTCTGCACGTTCACTTCGCCGTTCAGGAAGCTATCGATATCAGCCTGCACGCTGGCAGCCCACTGCAATGCGTTTCGCGATGTCTGGGCGCGCCATTACGCACCGATTGGAAAACTGTACCTAACTGCTCGCGGTTGTCGTCTGCCCATTGTTCGAACTGCAAAAATGTATGAATTATATTTTAATAACAATCGCCTTTTTATGTACAGTCCAATGCTTATATAGTTCCTACTCAAAAATGTTAAAACCTGTGCCGGGAGGCCATCTTGGATTTTCAATTTGTCATATTTTATAAGCATTCTACTAGTCAAGCCGTTTAATTTGATCCCTATAATGAGTGCCAGAAAATTGTTGTTATATTCCGTCAAATCCACCACAATAGTTCCATAAAAATCTATACACTTTAAGCTCTAGCTTCGACGATGGCTAATGGTAAAAAAACTATGCACCAAACTACTGGTAGACCATATTTTAATTTTCGATGACTCATAATAGTCATAATGCAGCTTCATTATCAACATAACAATCTTCTAAACAATTAATATGTGGTCACATAATCATTTCATAGAAGACGGGGAAAAGAATTATTCTCATGACCGGTGATGCCCCCAGGGAAAAACAATCAGACTGGGCATACAAGTATGAAGAGTAGGAGTGAAGTTTTGGACCTCAGATGAACAACTTATTCGGCGAAACACAAAATTCACATTGTTTGCTGAAGCATAACCCTCTCACAATTAAAACCTTGAGTTCCACCTCTATTTACTTCAACAATAGAATGTTTGTAGCTTGTTTAATGGCAGTCATGTTATTAATAACATTATAAGACGTCGCAGAGTTTTGGGCCTGCTCCAACACTGTCTTTTGGGCAATATTAGCCGCGGGAGAATGGACTTTGTAACATTCTTAGGTTTGTGTGAGAGACATGACACTAATCCTATGCGCTCTAGGTATATAATGTAATCTTACTTATCTTCAAACATTTTGACATTTTAATTGTAATTCTAATTCATTCAGTAATTATGTGACCTTCCTTTATTATTGTTAATATTTATATCCTATTGTTTCCGCGATTTATTTAAAACCTATCGGGATGTAATCCAAAATTGTATTTATTAAATTGTATGAGTGATCAATTGTTGTAATTTTTCATTTTTGTTTTTTATTTAGTGATTGATGAATTTGTATGGGTTGTAACTTACCTGAAAATATAAGATTATTATTATAATTTGAGGTTTACGAAATGGGAAGTACCCGGTTACAAGGGTAACCTGGCGATATCTGGGTGTTTTTTACAAAACATCAAAATTCTTTGTCAATGTAATCGTAGTTTATTTGTCATCGGTTTAACGCATCAATTAAATTTCAGCGCCGCTTTAATATCAATTCGGGATATTCGGCGCCTACAACTAACTGGATAATACCAATCACATTCGCGACCGCAAGCAACAACGACTTTAATAACACTAAGCCTACCCACATCATCACTGGAGCCATCAGCATCATTAACCGAACCACGGTTGGTGACGAGTGGGTGATTTTCAATAAACAACAAACTGGTATGCACTCAGATTAATTAAATGTTTTTGAAAAGCTTGATTCCTAGTGTTGCAAATCGACACACTAATTATAAATGTTTGTATTTAAGTTATAATGTTTGAAGGTATGCAATTGTTTTTTTAGGATTCTATAGAGTGAACTATGACGATTACACGTGGGATCTTATAACTATAGCTTTGAGAGGGCCTCAACGAACTGTCATCAATGAGTTCAACAAAGCACAGGTCAGTATGTAGGAGTCATCCACAAAATAACTACTTATTTAGATGACTCATCTGGTGAAATGGTTGAGACGTTTGCTATTACACCAAGGGTTCCGGGTTCGATCCCCGGGCAGTACAAACATTTGCGTATAACATAGTGTTTGTATATATATATATAAATCAATTATTTAGTATCTAGTTCAATTGTACAAATTCACTATCAAAAGCAAAGCGATTGTTACATGTGGTATGATCTGAAAAGAAAAAAATTATTAAGCTTTGCATACAATACTGACTTAATACTAAGAAACTGATAGAGTAAAGTGTCGAATTTCAGATTGTGAATGATGTTTTCCAATTCGCACGTTCTGGTCTCATGAGCTACAATAAAGCTCTGAGCATCATTTCTTTCCTTGAATTTGAGACTGAGTACACGCCATGGGTAGCAGCAATAACTGGCTTCAACTGGGTTCGGAACAGACTCATTGGAACTCCATTGCAGGCTCGTTTTGAGGTACGTACCTACAGTTATGTTAACATGTTTTCAGTACATAAAGGATTTTATTTATGTATTTTTGAAATAAATAAAGCACTCGTGCGTATAATTTTGAAGTTGAACTAAAGAATGGAGGGTTAGATAGCATAGCAGTTCACGAAAGTGAAGCATTTATCGAAATGGTGTATTTTTCTGGCTCCTTCCGTGGTCTTAATTTAATACCCGCAGGGGAACAGCACATAGTACGATTTTCCCTAGTTTGGTTAAAGCATTGCAAGCTAAACCACCTTATTGTACGAAAAGAAGGATGATTGTTGTTTAAGAGGGCAAATTATGCCGTTTCGTCCCGGCTACAATCTAATGATGATTCGTTAACACCCACGAAACCGTATTGGGCCCGCGTAGTGAGTTACGGCCCTATCTCCCCGTATAGCTATGCATATATAGGAAAGGCCTGTGCCCTGCACTGGGCTGTTATAGGCTAATGATGATGATGTGTAATCAGATGGGGTACCGAATAAGAAAGATTTGAGTCTTTTAGTGTTTAGGGAGACAATCTAAAGTTGGTTTTGATTATTGGCCGACGAAAGAAGTTGATATCAGTTCATAGTTGTTGGAGTTCTTACTCTCCAAAGCGATGTTTTGGGAAGTCTTGGATTTTGTAGTGAAACGTCGTAGAGTGGTGCATTTGATTTGAACTAAAATACATAATGTTATTGATGTTAAAAGTTTGATCAATGTAATATACAGTAACCAATATTATATTTTTTAGGATCCGTTTCAGGTCATGGGCTACAAACGTCATGAGCTCCCTGACATATTATCCTGAAGAGAACGAGAGTTTTATGAGATCATATCAACGGTACCAGTCTGGCTCCGTTTTTGTGTCAACTTAACGCGTCAGAATGCCGCGCTGCTGCTAGAGCACAGTTTGACGAACTGCGTCTAAATAACACAGAGTGCGTACTTTTTTTCTTTGTTCGATACGTCATATACTATACCGCATATAATTATGTATCACTAAGTTCCTTCTGGTATATTATTGTTTTATTGACGTTTTTTTCTTATTTTTTAATTGCCATTATCAATAATTTTGGCATAGTCATTAACGCGATAAGATGATTAAAGTTAATATGTCTACAAACATGTTTCAATATTAATAAATAATTATTACTACATAGTAAATTATTTTTCCTATCAATGCTGCCGTATGATGGCAATGACTGCTTGCTTCCTTAAAAATAAACGGAAAGTAGGACAATATGGACACCTTGATAATATTATTAAATTTAAATAAATATCTTAAGTTTAGGTACTATTAGATCAATATAAGCCAGAATCTCCAAATGTGACCATTAAATAAGTATACAATTATTTCGTCACATTTGGTACAAACATTTCGAATTAACATTCGAAATAGTTATGAGTAGGTACAAATCAATAAACATAGTATGATTTATGTTAATTTTGAACAGAGTACCGGTTGACAGCCGACATTGGGTGTACTGCAATGCTCTTCGCGATGGTGGACCAGAAGACTTTGATTTTTTGTGGGCGAGATACTTGGCGCACAATGTTTATACTGAGAAGATCCTACTTCTCCAGAATTTGGGGTGTATTCCATGACGCATCATTGTACAGGGTGGTTTATTATAAAAACTTATTGAATTTGGTTATATATCCTTCTTTTGAGTTACAAATGTATATGTAACATTGTTATAGCTACACTAATACCTTTTTCTTACATAATTATAACAGATTTTCTAAAATAGTTACATACATTACAGATTCCTCGATGCCATTGTCCAAGACAATTTCGTCATACGTCCTCAAGACTACACATCAGCTTTTAGTTCAGCCGTTAACGGCAACGAAGGCAACACTCAAATCGTCTTTAAATATATCAAAGAGAATCTAGTGAATATGACTCAGCGTAAGTATATTTTAAAATCATTTGCATTTGAGTAAGAAAGTTAAAGATTTCAAATCTATTTTTTTAACTTATATATGTGACTATGGACTAACATTTTTGTTATATTTGAACTTAAATATTACACAATAAATGAAGGTACTTCCCGTGGGATTCAATTACTCGAGCCCCGGATTCAATTGAAAAATTGCTACTTTGCTCGCAAATAAATTAACCTAACCCTAGTTTCTACAGACTTTATTAGCCTGAACCCAAAACAATAATTATTTCCGGAGATATATGAGTATGTCCTGTAGGTCTGGATATGTACGTGTGTACGGCACATATACAAGAATATTATTTTCAGTTATACGAGTACTTTTAGCGTAATTAGGTGTGTACGTAATAAAAGCAGTAACTTCCTTATAAATAACAAATAAGGAAATATATGATTTAATTGGCTTCTATGTTCACAAGCAAATAAGCCCAAATTACCAATTAATGTACGATCTGAACTGAAGTGCTCGTATAAATATTATTGGTTTTATAAATTTTAATATAAGTAGGGGCATTAAGTTCCCTTATAATTAATTCTTTTTGGTTAAGGTATCCCATATGGCATACACTAAAGTATTGCTTGTTCCAGATTTGGATCACCCAGCAGGCCCTTGTCCTACATCTCGTCCCGATTAAGAAGTCAGCAGCAAATTGAGGAGGTAAGAAGTTTGCTCATAAAAACAACCTGTACACCTGTTTTATTCAGTTATGAAGCAAAATGTTTTTATAGTTCTTTAACACAAACATTAATAATACACCTTTTTTGTAAGAATACCCCTTTTCACTATTTGATTTCCTCAAAACAGTTAAGTCTTATTAACTTATATTGCTATATCAATGAGAGTAATGCCATCTTTGACGGGTTGCAGATTTATTTGAGCTTGCAGAAAACTGTCGAGAAACAACGCTTTGAAATGTCTTTCGCAGTGGGACTTAGGATAACGGAGACCTTAACTCCCCTTAACCTTACTATTTCCTTCAGTGCATTTTCTTCTCCCTTTTGATTGTTTAGCAATGCATTAGTTACTCTTTTGGAGTTTTTTTATGTCAGTATATAAACTGGACGGACAGTTCACTCACCTGATGGTTATTAACCAGAACTTAACCGATGCAGTGTTAAGGAAATTCTAGTTAAAAAAGGAAAAAGTAGCTAGTCATTAATTTTTGTCAACATTGCCCCGAAACCCAGAACAACAGATGTCAGGTCTCTCTTATCCGGTAATTTTACTAGCTACAGTGCCTTCATTCCGAAAACAGCAGTGCAAAACACTCTTATTTTGTGGGACGCTACCTAGCGCTACCGACGTTACAAATGAACTCTCGTAACATGGGTGGCCCTTACCTATGAATAACAATAAAAAATATGTTTCTATTGCTACTTACTTTCCGATTAGTAATCATTATCTTAATTTAGATTAAGATTTAAATGTGATTAATTAATTGTACAATTCATTAAGCATTTGTTTTATCTACTTAAGTATAGGTGCACGTGCCAATTTTATAGTTTGGTAGGCAATTAATTGGCCTAATTTTATAGATAAGCAAATAATTTTCATGACATAGTTATGTTTTCAACGATAACCAAATTCGACACCGAGTAACTTTAGATTAGATACGATACAATAAATGTATAATATTGTATCGTAGAAGTAAATTTGGATATTATGAATTTACGGATATATTACGTAATTATATGGCTT
>PQWD01004902.1:152936-245525 GCA_019425675.1 Leucinodes orbonalis | reverse complement strand
AATGTAAATACCACAGGTATGTTACAGGCGCAGATCAGTGTTGACAGAATAAAATTATATCTACTTTAATATAATGTTTTTACTTCAATATTGCATATATCATGGAACACTTAGACAGTGAAACATCACGGAAAGCTTATTTAATTAATAAATAAATATCCAATTACATTCACATGACCATCTCACCTCTAGATGATGGAGGCAAGTAACGTTAAAAAGAAATTTTAATACTGCTTCCCTTATACGTACTCCTTTTTTAAGATAATAGGCTAAATAAGCTAAAACTAGATTTAATACAAGGCTTTAAGCGACGAAACTAACAATGGAGACTCGAAATTATAACCACTCAACTCCGGATACATAACTTCAAAAATTCAATAACATTTTGTATTCGATCACTCAAGTCGGCGTTACTTTACATATTCAAATTCCTCGGCCCATTTCTCTTTATCGCGATTAAATAAAGAAATCGGGGGAGACGGAAAGGAATAAATAAATCTGGTTCTGCGTTGGGCTCCGTTGAATTATCGAAAAACCGTTGTTACAAATTTGTGTTTTGGGTGGAAGTCCGCTATTCGCATAACTGTATCTTCTTACAAAAGGGCCAAATGTTCGTAAGTAGCCAAAGACCATCTCCATCGCCATGGCACTTGCTGAGTAGTATACTTTCTCTAAAGACACGTCTTTAGATTTAATAATAAAGATGATGTATTTAATATCTACATATTGTATTTTACTGAGCATCGGTGGCTCAATGGTGTGGACTGTCGCCCTCCTACCGGAGGGCTGGGGTTCAAATCCCGCTACGTACCAATGTGTTATCGAATTTTCGAAATTATATGTACGTTAATCCGACGCTCTTACAGTGAAGGAAAAATCGTGAGGAAACCTGCGCACGCCTACGAAGAAATTCAAAGGTTGTGTGTGAAGTTGGCCAACCCGCACTGCGCCCGCGTGGACGACTAAGGCCTAAACACCCTATACGGGTAGGCTCGTGCCCCTCGGTGGGGACGTTTAATGAGCTGATGATGATGTATTTTAGTGGCACAGAATAAAACTTTTCTTTTTTTATTTTAAGTGCATACTACTTGTTTTAAAAAGCTAGCGTAGCGTAGGACGCCTTACGGCCGGATGGAATAACGACTCGGAAAGTCGCTGGTGGAGGCTGGATGAAAAAGCGGAGGACCGGTAAATCTGGCGCAAACTGAGGGAGACCTATGTCCATCAGTGGACTGCAATGGAAGCGAATAAAATGGAATCCGCGACGACTTCGTAAGACATAGTACGTTAAACTTTAGGTATAATCTGAACGATATAATTTAAAAACAGCTTATTTTAAATGAAAATATTTTAATAAACATACGGAACCTCAGTAAACTGTTACGTTTCCCGCTTGTTAATTTATTCCGCTGATATTTTTATGGCTCGCGAACAATTCCTTTCTGAAATATTACCTTTTTGTGCAAATATTTTCGGAAGGATCCCTACTGAGTGAGATGGATTTATATCGGAGTGGTGACTTGTTATATACATTTCGTTTAAACACATATAACTTACTAACAACTTAGCGCCGGTGGCTCAGTGGTGTGGACTGTTGCCTTCCAATCTGGAAGGTGCAGGTTCCAACCCAGCCACGTACCAATGTATTTCCAAAATTATATGTACGTTCATCCGACGCTCTTACGGTGAAGGAAAACATAGTAAGGAAACCTGTGCACGTCTGCGAAGAGATTCAAGGGTCTGCGTGAAGTGTCCAATCCGCACTGGGCCCGTGTGCACGACTAGGCCTTTAAGGGTAGGCTCGCGCCCTTCGGTGAGGACGTTTAGTGATCTGATGATATATAACTTCTCGCAAATAATCTTTGCCTGCTGCATGTTTACAAATAAGAGGGAAACTGTTAAACTCAGACACACAATCTACTGCTAAACATAGGGCTCTCCCAATGATTTCAACTCCCACTGGGAAGTCAAGTCAGAAGTTCACTTTTCATTACGACAATTTCAATCCAACTGTAGGGTTGGTATTCCGCTACAACTCTAATGTTAATGGTTTAAAATATTATTATATGTAGGATAAATTGCCTGATAGCGTTACCAAATAAAATCTACCATAAAAAATGAATGAGTGCAAAATTTTACTTGAGATACATTACTATCTTAATTAACCGTTGACTTTTCGGTAAAATTACCGGGTACACGAGACCTAACATCTGTTGTCTCGGGTGACGGGCGCAGTGCGGCGTTGATGGAAAACATAACTATTTATCAGTTGTTGGTCTCAATCAGTACCGCTCTGTCATGGTCAGGCGTATCACTTACCATCTAGTGACAATCTGACAGTCCTGTACACTTTGTAACATAAAAATATAAATTCTTCTCTTTCTTCTTTTGAGCTCCAGGATTCCAGACACAATAGGGGAAGGCCTGTGCGCTGCAGTGGGCCATTAAGGCTGATGATGATTAATTATTTTAACTTATTTGAACCGAGTAAACTGTTTCGATTACATGAAATTATTCAAACTATTAGGAAGGATTCCAGAACAATGCTAGCTGTCGGCGTTTCGGAATGCTTTTGGGAAACGTCAGTTTGACAGATGAGGGTTTACAGTTAATGTTGAATAGTTATTTCAAATACAAATATTTAGTATTAGTTTAATGAAGACATGATTGACAAGTTAGTTGAGCGTTGTTAATTTAGGTTACTGCTTCAATGTTTAAGAACGTTTTTATTCAATGATATAAACAAGTATGGATTCGTGATACGCTCACTAAACAATCGAAAAAAGTGTTGCGAATGCAGTGACAGCACACGTACACATATTTCGAATTTCGAACACATTTACCTAAACAAAAGAGTACAAACTGTACTCTGTCTTCAGCGTTCGTTTTTGAGGCACGGATGGCTTTATATATACAGAATATCATTGTTTTAATTAACTACAATTGAATCAGCTAACTGATAACATTGCCAAAACATTTTACGTCGCCGTCTAAGCTTTACGTTTACCCAAATCTTTTTAATTGAAATTACCGGGTATATAAGACTTAACATCTGTTTTCTCGGGTGTCGGGCGCAGTGCGGCATTGGTGGAGAATAATAACTGTGTATCAGTTGTTTGTCTTCATCAAAGCAGCTTTGTCATGGTCAGTCGTATCACTTACAGTCAGATGAACGTCTTGACCATCCTGTACACTTGGTAGCCAAAAAAAATACAATAACAAATCGAAAATATTACCATCAAAAGAAACAAAACTGAAAACCGGAAAAAAAAGATTAACATATTTTAAAAATAACAGTCAGTACAAACCAATAAATTATTCAGCTAGTCCAAATAAACAACGGATTCCGTTACTGTGTGCCGTATCAATGTGCCGTATCTACTATAGTGTTGAAGATTATATAAATGATAAAAACTCATGGACATGTTGATTTCCACGCATGCACTACTTTTGTTTTTTTTTTGTTGTCATCTATTTAAATTATATAATACTTAACTGCTTAATAGTACTTTTGTAGATTATTATATTTTTACCAATACATAATACGATAAAAATTGAAAATAATTTGCTTTTATAATTATTTTGATTACAAATGAATCTGTATTCAACACAATTTTTTGAAAAGATTAACTACTGAGTTTCTTGCTGGTTTCTTCTCAGTGGAAAACTACCTCCCGAACCAGTGGTAGCTTCATTTGACATTCATAGTGTTCTTTAAGGACCTAAACTGAATAAACACTTTTCATTTTCATTTTCAATGGATGTTTATGGATAACAAATTCAATTTCGAGTGATGAAAATGGGGGTCGAACGATTTTTCCCAAGCAAACAAGGATAGCGCATTATTTGGACTGCAAACACGAAAGAGGGTTCAGACCCTCTTCGTGGTCAGCCACGATATAACGATAACTGCCTTTTTGATCTAGTCGTCTAGGCGTCAAATTTATATTCTGCATGGCCGTAGTCGTGGATTCGAAACTGGGAACTCGCATAAGGAAATTTCCCAAGTTCCCAAGAACAAAGCGGAAGGAGATTTGTGGGTTGGTGTCGATTCAAGTCAGTTTTCTGTTAGCCGTGGTGGCTATTTATGCTGAAGCTGATGTTTTTAAGCTTCTTTAACAACAAGTTTATAAAGTTTTTTTTTCATCCTTTAAGGGGTGAAATTTATCAAAATACCTTCAAGGGGATACCGCTGTCATAGTAGCTTTATCAGCAAAGTCTCAGTGCGATCGGTTTCAAATTGACAAAGTTTCTTAGGAACTTGAGTCCCCTTTTTATCCCCTTGGAGGTAGAATTAATTAGCGCGCATGAGTGAAAGGAGAATAGCAAAGCAGGTTTGCTGTGTGTACGTGGAAGGATACACGAGGCGGAGCCTACCCAGAAGGACTCACCTTGACCAAATTGGTGAAGTACTTAATAATTTAATTTATATATTTGAAAATTCATATAAAAAGTACATCAACAAAGCGAGTGAAATGGTAACAAAATGTGGAAATAATTAACGCCATAAACTTTTTGGCGCAATTCGACCCCCGCTTTAAAAACCAGCGAAAAGCCAAGCTAATGTTCTGTAAAATTTAATTAGCACACGGGAAAATGGGGAAACGCGCTCCAGTTTGATGAAAAGTCTTTTGACAAAAGTGCCTGCAAGCTTTGTAAAGACTACCTGCATATAATTGACGGCATTCGCGAATGTTCTAGAATTTACTGGAACAAAACCAGGGCTGACCTAAAATGTGTAAAACTGTTGTAGGTATTTTAAGTAAGGTTATTGCTTTTATCTCAGCAGGCCAAACCACTGAAGCGCTTTTTATCAAAGCATCAAAATTCATATTTTTAGTTTAGTATTTTTAATTGTTTTTTATTATATTTTTTGACGTTCATAATAGCTTTTTGTAAGCCTAATTTGAATAAAGAATTTTGAATTTTGAATTTTATAATTATTCAAAGAATCTAGGTTAAGTAAAATGAGTCCAGACTTATAATTAATACCTAATTAGGTTCTTATGTGGCGTTAAAGTAAAGAAAAACAAGCGTAGACGAACCCACCAACCAGATGGTCTGATGACATGGTTAAGTTGACGGATAGCCAATGAATGGCGACTGCTTTAGATCGGTCCATCAAGTCGTTTAGGCTTCGTTCAGCAGTGGATGCTATGGATAATTAACCTAAAATAATAATAATGAATGAACATACAATCTGCATTATGACTACATTTCCAAGATGATAGTCGTGGCCAAAACTTTCACATGGCTTTCAAAGCACTGAGGTAAACGAGTTCTAAAATAGCTAATTCCGTCTTTTCACCATTGTGACATAATAAAAAAAATATAAATAATATGTATGTAATTACAAAAAAATATATAAGTAATTATTAGTACGTTTATCAGTTGTTTAGTACCCAAACAACAAGCTTCTCTCTAACATGGGGCTAGGTGGCGCTGTGTGAATGTTAGAGCAATATTTATTTTTTAAATAACATTCTAAACCTTTTTTGCATTGGTAATTGAAAAAAAACTGCGACAAGGATAAAATTAACAACCATTTAAAAAAATCATTTGTTATAGCGTAATACTCATAGCCCTGAATAGTTAAGGGTCCATTGCGACGTACGTAACACATACATTATAATAAAACTGACGCCGGCATTTTAAAGAACGCATAAAAACAAAATGGCGGATTAAGCACTCAAGAATTTTCACAATATTTAAAGCGCCATATTGATTGCTTGCAAATTGCAAACTGGGAAATAATAGCATCAAGTGTCATTAATGTATGTAATGGTTTATTTGTAATTGAAACGTATTTCAGTACACTGAGTAGGTATTTTTTGGAGCAACACACTTTTAAACGGCCGGCAACGCATTTCTGGGACCTGAGGTCTTGCAAATGTTCCTGGGCGGCGGTGTCACTTACCATCAGGTGAACCGTATGCTCGATTGCCTCCTTATTAAAAAAAAAGATGTAATATAATTATAACCAATATACTGTATTATATGTACAATATATGAGTGCATACTATAATAATAATAATTGTAAGTTTGTTAGTACTCTGTTTTTTCTTTTTTCTAAATATTATTATAGCCTATTATATTTTAAAAAAAGTCCTGAAATCACGCTGTGTACACCGTCTCTGGGCTACAGTCCTGTCCAGTCAACTGTTTAATTTTAATGTGTTTCATGTAAAGACTGTATTTTGTTTGTGTACCATACATAAATAAATAAATAAATAACATACATATGATGATTTGTACTTAGCTGGAATAATGTTCATCATCAGCAGCTCATTAAACGTCCCCACAGAGGGGCTCGAGCCAACCCGTACCAGGGTGTATAGGCCTTAGTCGTCCACACGGGCCCAGATTAACCGATTTTACGCACAACCTTTGAATCTCTTTACAGGCGTGCGCAGGTTTCCTCACAATGTTTTCCTTCACCGTAAGAGCGTCGGATAGTCGTATATTTAATTTAGAAAATTCGAGAATACATTTGTACGTGATGGGATTTGAACCTGCACACTACAGATCGGAAGGCAACATTTTAGACCAATGATAATATCAAAATATACATATAAATAAATAATTTATAATGCAATGAGAGCAGTACAATAAAGAGGTCCCAATGACTTAATGTTCATCGGTGCATATAACACGTCGGATTTGCAAATATATTGGATTTCGGGAACTGACGTTTGACTGACATTTTTAATCTGTGGGCCCGCCGATACCGGATATCTATATATACATGTACTTGATCAAACATACGTGTTCGTATTGGTATGGATGTTTTCTTTGTGACTTCATCAACAATAATAATTACCAGGTAGTAGACTCGGTACTGAGTCTTCAAGGTAAGTTCCACCGCAGTACCAGATATTGTATTTATAAATGTGTGAATGGGACCCACGAATGGGTCGAAGTAGTAAGTTTTGAAGTATTCTTAATTAAAACATCTGAGTTCAATTAGTACCTATTTCCACTAGTAACAAACTACATAGTTAAACTAACACTGTAAATGAATGTGGTGTCTACTTGTATATAATATACTTGGTGTATAAACGAATTTTATGCATTTAGCAATAAGGTAAAAATTTATGATTAAATTAAGGTATTATACCTTAATTTATTCATAAAATTTTTGCATAGATGTAAGTAGACCAATAAATAAAAAAACTCAGGATCAGATAGCGAGTTGAACTAACCACTCAGATCATTACACCGTTAGGCAGTCAAATTACTTACTTGTGGTGTTAAGATGCTATTCAAAGTTGAAACTTAAATTAAAGGGCAACTCTTTCTTAGGTCTTGCAAATGTTCATGGGGGCGGTGTCACTTACTATAAGGTGAAACGGGAGCTCGTTTGCCTCCTGTTAAATAAAAAAAACTTTATGTCCACTGACTAACACGCAGCGCCATCTAGCCCCAAACTAAGCATTAGCGTTAACAAAAAATAAACATACTTATATACGTTTTTTGTGAATACATAAATATTTTATAAAGCAAACATCTAGACCAATACAAACAAACATGTTGATGCACACAAATGTTTGTAATGCCCGGGGATCGAATCCTTGTTGTAGTAGTCGACGTCTCGACCATTACACCAGATGGGCCGTCAAATGCAAGGATCATAAGCATTATTCTGCTGTTTTTTGTAAACATACATAATATACCCAGGCCAATATAAATACATTTTTGTGCATAAACTTGTTTGTTCTGCCCGGGATCCTGACCCGTACTTTGATATATTAGCCGACATGTCAACCATAACAAATTGAGGCTAGATGGCGGTGTACAAATGTAAATGCACAGTTCATTTGTTAATGAATGTCTCTCTCTTTTGCAGATTTACAAAAAAATACCCGAATTTCTACTACCTGAATTGGTGAGTAAACTTATTTACAGGAATGTTTAAAATCATATTTTAGGTCTTTAATTCTTCGTAGCGTATCTATGGTGAATACAATAGTCTTTAATTTTATAAAGATATATTTATCTAATTGTACATTTAAGGTAATAATTATGGGGGGTTAGTGCCCGTAGTCACCACGCTGGGCAAGCGGGTTGGTGACCGCAGTGTGAACGGCGGAGGACCAAGATGTCTGGCGCAAAATGGGGGAGACCTATGTCCAGCAGTGGACTGCAATAGGTTGAAGAGAGAGAGAAAGCTGTAATTTCCTATTTAACTTAGTAGTGTTAACCTTAACGTTAAGACCAAATTAGTGTCAAAGTCAACTACTTACATTCTTTCGATCATCATCACCAAAATACTGCAGTGAATGTTGCGGTGATTCCAAATATTTAATAGTCAGTATGTATTTCTTATTCGTTTAATAAATCAATAATTCAATTAATATCCAATGACATGCTTACAATAATAATAATAAATAAAATAAATAAAAATTCTTTATTGGAACTCATTAAATTAACATAAACAATAAAGTGTTCGATAATGCCCGTATTAGTTATAAGAACTGTGTTACAGTCACTAACGCCCACCTCCAGAATTTGAGGTGATACGTTCCTTAAAGAAATAAAATCTAGATTAACAAACAATGCCATCTAGCCCAAGTTAAGCGTGAAGTGACGGGTACTGAACAACTGATAAGCATACTTATATATTATTTGGAAACACATACACATTTCACAGCAAACAGTTAGACCAATACAAACAGACATGCTCATGCACACAAATGTTTATACTGTCCGGGCATCAATCCGGTACCTTTGGTGTAGCCGTAGGAGTAGCCGATGTCTCAACTATTACACCAAATGAGTCGTCAAGAGCGTCGGTGGCTCAGTGGTGTGGACTGTCGCCTTCCTACCGGGAGGGCTGAGGTTCAAATCCCGACACGTACCAATGTATTTTCGAATTTTCGAAAAATATATGTACGTTATCCGACGCTCTAACGGTGAAGGAAAACATCGTGAGGAAACCTTCATGCACGCCTGCGAAGAGATTCGAAGGTTGTGTGTGAAGTCGTCCAATCCGCACTGGGCCCGCGTGGACGACTAAGGCCTAATCACCCTATACGGGTAGGCTCGTGCCCCTCGGTGGGGACGTTTAATGAGCTGATGATGATAAGTCGTCAAAGTTGCAAAGTTTGCATAGTTTTATAATGAGGCAATGTATACATATAATGTAAAGTTGTGGTTACCTCAATTTGACTTTTGTAAACTGATTACTCATATGTGGAGATTTGTAATTAGTATTGTACTCTTATCATATTGTTATACTTTACTATAGTGTCTTTTCAAACTGTAAATCTTTCAAAAAATAAATAAATAAATACTAGTAATTTTATAAATACTAAACAACAATAAGCATTAATATGTACTTAAATTCAGATCCTGAATTTGCAATCCTACCTGTTTCAACCACTCTGCGACGCTATATCATAAACGTGTCTTAACATGGTTATATATAATAGCTTAAACAACATACCACTATTGTGTCAGCTGCCAATACACTCCAGGAATGCCTGAAGGAATGTTCAACTGAGCCTACTATGTGTTCCTTGTCCTCAGAGGTTATATAGTTTGATGAAATTAATAACGATGCTATGATAATGTGATTATATTCGTGACGAATGGCTGTAATTTTCGCTTGGAACATAAATCAGATACGGAATAACAATTGGAAATAGTTTGGGAACATTTTCAATCAAGTGAGGTTGATAATTAATACAGCCGTGAGTGTATGCCTGGAATGACAATCCGAATAAAGTCGTTCCCATTCTTTACACTGACTGCTCTAAGAATATTTTTGCAAGAACTTCAGTCATTTCAAACAGTGTTACTTGTCAATGGAAAAGTAAGAAATGTTAGAATACAATAAGGAGGAGGCTTAGAATAAACGTTACCGATATTGGTATAAATATATTTGATATTGTCACGTAAAATAAAATCACTACTCAAAACAAAGGCGCTGGTCCTGTTCCTATATCTCTATGTATGATTCAATCTTTAAAAGTACGTGACGGATTTTGTGCGTTTTTTTAATAAGATTTAAGAGGAAGGTTTATTGTGTATAATAGCACCCATTAAATAGTGGAGAAAACTGTTATTTTTGAGGTTTGCGGCGGTACCAGCATTGCTTCTATGCGAAGCCGGGCAGGTAGCTATTTTGCAATATAAAAAAGACAAGGGTCACTCTGTCATCATCATCATCCTAGAAAACATCATACTCGTAGATCACGAATATTACTGTATAGCTTCTTCCAGACCGATTCGGCCACGGCGACTGGCACTAGTTATTGCTGCGTTGATGAGCTCGCAGATGACTGATATAGGCAATTTTTGCAGTAAATGTGCGCACAAGTATGCAAGTCCACGCCTCCAACATAATTATAATGGATGGCCGCAGGTGGTCGGGCTTGAGCTCGTCTCGCTTAGCATCGAGCTCTGCTCTACATCTTACAATGTATATTCCTGATTCAAAGTATAGAGCACGAAAAGTGACATTTAGCTTTTTTATTCCGATATCATTGGAAATCTGGAGGGATGTAAAGTCATTAATCAATATTTATGCAACAAGCATTATACAAATATAAAAAAAAACATTAACAAAGATATGAAGGAAGACAGTCTTGGCACAGTTGTATTAGGAGCTTTTATTAAAAAAGTTTATCGGACCCAGTCTAAAAGTTTATCTGAGTGTATTTAGAGATATCTTTTAGTACATACTAACCAAATATTTCGGAAATTTAATGAATTTTGACATCACTGTTTTGGTTAGTAAATATTTAATCCTATATAACATGTGTCTTAATTTATCAGTATATAAATTCAAACTAATACACTTTTAGACATGCTCTTTCTAGCAAGTAATATTGAGACTAACAACAAACAAACGATTAATTTTAATATTTTTATATATATTATACATAGAAAGCACTCAGACTAATACAACCACCTTAAGATCATGTGAAAACAATATCTTACGCAAGTATTTTTAAAACAAACAATCCGTTTTATCCATTCAAAATAATACCTTCGGAGAATCCAAAGTTTTGAAGAGTTTTCTTCGAAAGTTATGGTTTCCAAAACATATTTCATGTTATGGCTGAAAGCTTTTAGCATTATTCTAGACGTATTCTCACTTGGTAAGGTGTGATACAAGAAATTTATAGCCACACCTGTCATAGGCTTGCGCCACATTGTGAGCGAGGATAGATTTTCTTTAAATTTTCTTAAATTAATGTACTAAAATAAAATGTTATTTGTTTTTGTCACCAAAATGCTAATGAAATAAGTTGAGTATTTTTAATACTGACTACTGTTGTTGACGACATATGACCTTATAGTTTTGCTGGGCAATTTGTGAGTCTAAGATCTTTCTTCCTATATTAATAATAATAATTAAATCCCAATCAACGCAGATCACATATTAATTACACAAGTCTAAGATCGTCATAGATTGGGCACAGAAATTGGGCCCTTAGTCTAGGGCGTTGTGAGACAGCTAAGTAGTAAGTTTGGAGGAGTTGCGTCACAACTAAAGCTCACAAATAATAAGTTTCTATTTAATAGGTGTTTGCATTTTATACTACACAATCAAATGATGTCAATCCGCACTGGACAATAAAGTTAATCAGAAATGTATACAGTAGAGTTTTAATTTAATATTTATAATTTTAAATATTTTTAATTGCTTCTTGTATTATCTCTCTTCAACCTATCGCAGTCCACTGCTGGACATAGGTCTCCGCCATTTTGCGCCAGATATCCCGGTCCTCCGCTTTTCTCATCCGTGTTCATAGGAATATACCAATATCATTATCATTCATTGAATAACTGATTTCATTATCATTTTCAAATTATTGTTTTAAAAACTGAACAGATCATATTATGTATTTAGCTTTACATCTAAGTTGCAAGCAATAAAATACAAAAATCATTCATAAACTCTTTATTCAGTTTCGATCTATAATAATGTAATCTATCACTGTTCCGTGCTCTAGTATATTAAAAACTTCGAGCGATATTTCATGAAAATATCGCTTGCGATGGAACAAGAACTTGTTTCTTTCGACTAAGTGGCTCGTGTCATAGCTGAAATTTTTCAGGCGAACAAAATTATGATAATATGTATGATAAGAATCATCTGTGTAGGTACATAGCGTTGATGATATGGTGTTTGATGTGTAAGAATATTTTCTTGTCGCGAGTCGTTTATGTTGGTATAGTCTTGTAATATTTTACTAGGTACATTTTCATTTATAATCATACTAGCTTGTGAAATGACTGGGTACCTTTAAACGATACTTATATCTGTTGTCTCGGGTGACGGGCGCAGTATTGCAGATGGAGAATAATAACTGTTTATCAGTTGTTGGTATCACTTACCATCAGGTGAGCGTCTTGACCGTCCTGTTCACTTTGTAACATGAAAAAACTTTTTTTATATATCTTATATGATCCGGAGATCGTAGAGTCGATTGTCCCGCGTAGAGAAGTCACTTTGTGCGATTTTTCCCAGTTCCGATAAAACATTACAGGTTGAATCTGTTTGGAAAGGTGATTCCGTTCTTCGGGAGTCACGTAAGCCGTTGTTTCCTGCTTTATAATCCCACTTTATGGTTGGCCTTGACGCTGTGCCATTTGTACGATTGGGCAGTACCATTGATGGTACAAATGACACAAATTTACGAGTAGTCCCATTTGGTACAAATGGTACTTCCCATCCGACGCTCCACCGATGCGTTTGCTGCTTAACTTGAGAGAATGCAGTAGCCACTACGCCGTTGAGCTGCATTTTTGCCTGCTTATATTTAGTTATTTACTCTTATTAGAGTTCATAAATATTCAGATGTAAAGTGTGGACTTTATTCGATTAGTTTCTTCCTTTTGTGAGCTTTCTTGCTTTGCTTCTAAGGAACGACTCAGTATTTTCATAAAACCTAGATTTGTGAGTCAAATTACATGTATATGCATGGAAAGTCTGGAAATGAAATGCTGTTTTCTTACCAAGCGCTATGGAATTTAATGAATTTCAATTTCAACTTTGCTAACTAAGACTAAAATAGATGTGTGTGCTTGTGTGTGACTAAATTTATAATTATATCCACTTGGTGTGATCTCTTATTTATATACAGTATTATGTAATTCAATTTAATGTTTTCTCTTGACAATGATGTTATAATAATATATACGAGTATAACCAAAGTTACTGACATAGCCCGCCAGATCAGCAAGTTGAAGTGGCAGTGGGGCAGTTACGTATGTCGCAGAACCGATGGCCGTTGGAGCAGATGAGTTCTGGAGTGGAGACCGCGTCTTGGCAAGCGTAGCGCAGGACGACCTCCGGCCCGATGGACCGACGATTTGCGAAAGGTCGCTGGTGGAAGCTGGATGAGGAAAGCGGTGGACCGGAATATCTGGCGCAAAATGGCGAGACATTTGTCCACCACCATCCACATGATACTGGATTATTTTTTATTTTCACACTGACATGGGCCGTAAAAATAAAAAATAAATCCAGTTTTATCCCGTCAGCAATAACTGTGCAACCATAACCGGATATCATTTCAAATATAACACGAACAGATGCGATAAAAACTACGGTGCAAATCCACAATACTATTGTAGAACTTACAGATAGTGTCTAGACGGGTTTATGATACGGACTTGTGGAATACAAATAGTAAACTTACCAAGCGCGGGAAACCGATCTTCTGTATGAGTAATATTTACCAGTAGTTGACTATTCCGAATGGTTAAACGGATTTGCACGTAGTAATATAGAGAGGTATAGATGGTGTAAGTCGCCTTATGATTATTCCCTTATTGGAGATTCTACTGCTAAATTCTATTATTAATTTTTCTCTCGAAACTGGTATTTTCCCGGATGTTTGGCGCAAAGCTCTTGTCTATCCACTTCCTAAAATATCTAATCCCATTTCTCCTAGCCAGTTCAGGCCCATTTCTATCCTACCTTTTCTTTCGAAAATTAATAAAGCTTGTGTATTAAAGCAGCTGTCTACACATCTAACACAATATAATTTGTTAAACCCTTTCCAGTCTGGCTTTAGATCAGCTCATAGTACTTCAACTGCTCTACTTAAGGTGACTGAAGATATTAGAGAGGCTATGGAAAGTTCTAAACTTACTGTTCTCGTCTTGTTGGATTTTTCCAACGCCTTTAATACCGTGGACTATGACCTACTTCTTGCTACTTTATCTGCTCTTGCCACGGTGGTTGATTGGTTTTCATCGTACCTCTCTGGACGTCAACAGTCTGTTACAATAAGGTCTTCTAAATCTGATTGGAACACTATAGTCTCTGGTGTGCCCCAGGGTGGAATAATATCCCCCCTCTTGTTTTCTATATTTATAAATTTAATTACTGAACATATTGTTTGTTCATATCATTTGTACGCTGACGACCTGCAACTGTACTTGAGTGGTAATATTAATGAACTAACCGAGGTTGTTGCTAAACTAAATCAAAATCTTGAACGAGTATCTGATTGGTCCCGTAATTTTGGGGTAACTGTAAATCCTTCCAAATGTAAAGCAATCGTCGGGTTGGTAAAAACTTAATTAGATTTAACACGAGAACGTAACTCTAGATAAAACAAAAATTGGCCAAGCGCGAGTCGGACTCGCCCGTGGAGGGTTCCGCAGCAGCATGTAACAAAAAATAAAGTAATTTTTTTTTACTACAGCTTTAATATGTAAAATAGTGGTTCACCGTTTATGACGTATAAAAAAAATTACACACCAGAAATCGTTCAAACTAAATTTCGTTGTTAGATTTTATGGTAATGTACATCATATATTTTTAATTTTATTTTATCAATCCCATAGTTTAGAAATTAGTGGGGAGGGCACAATTTTTTCAACTTTGGAAGTGTCTCTCGCGCAAACTATTCAATTTGTAAAAAAAATATATTAGAAACCTCATATCATTTTTCAAGCTCTAAACATTGTTAACCCACAAGGAAGAAGGATTGTTAACCCAGAAGGGGCGCGCCCTCGTGTGGTCCATACCCATAGTGAACGCCCAACAGAAGACCGGCAGCCTAGAGTTCACGTGAGTTTACTACACTTTACACACATACGCATACGCGTGCACACACACAATCACACACACATCCCATTGATATCCCACACGTGGAGGTACGATGAAAAAAAATTTTGAGTTTCAGTTCAATGTGTGGGGAACCCCAAAATATTTAATTTTTTTTTTCAAGTTCCTTGTCAAAACCTAATAGCGGTTTACGGAATACATATACTTACAAAATTTGCATAGTGTAGTATTTATAGTTTCGGTGAAAAAAGGCTGATACGGACGGATAGACAGACAGACAGGACGAATCTATAAGGGTTCCGTTTTTTGCCATTTGGCTACGGAACCCTAAAAATGTCATCGACCTTGTAAGCTACTAGCCCACGTGCTAAGACCTTTTTTTTTAGCACGTAGATCAAGCGTATCAGAAATTATTTTGGGTGAAACCTGGTACCCATTCCCAGTGTCGTGCACAGAGAATATGAGTAGGGTATGCAAAGTGAGTGACACTAATCGCAAAAACAATAAATAATTTATGTCTTTGTCAAATTGAATGCTGTTTATGACAACAAATCGCCTATGGTTTCAAATCTGTAGAGGAAAATGGGCGAATAAGTGGGAATCATTTAATATGCTGCCGATTTTCCGGGTTGTTTGGATGCACAGGCTATGGAGTGCACGTCACTACCCATTCCATATCCTCTCTTTAACCTATCGCAGGCAATTTCTCTACATAGATCTTCCCCATTTTGGTTGGCAGTAATCAACTCACCTCAACTTAAATAAATCAAATTTATCACCTTTACAACAAAACGTTCGTTGCAACCTGTCTCCACTTATAAGATTAAAGTTCACAATTGTGATAATTTGTTAAGAAGTTGTTGCACTTGTGATTAAGATAAAATTGTGTTCAAATAATAAATAAAGTTTAGCGCTTTATATCCCGGACCTCTGCTTTTCATCCAGATTGTATTGTCGACCTTATGCAAATCCATCGTGCGGAGGACGTCGTACGCTTGCCATAACGCGAACTCTATACAGAATTCGTTTACTCCAACGGCCGTTAGTGTTGCGACTAGGTGGACTCGATATGAGTCGTCTTGGTAGATACCAATCAATGCCAGATATCGTCCCGTGAAATAGGAGTGTTATGCACTTTTGTGCTTCGGGATGAGGGCACTGTAGCTAGTGGCATTACCGAGTATAAGAGACCTAGCATATGATGTCTCAGGTGATCGGCGCAGTGCGGCATTGATGGAGAATAATAACTGTATGTCAGCTGTTGGTCTCTTTCGATGCCGCTCTGTCATGGTCTTATTACTGACCGCCGTTGAGCTTTCTGTACACTCAAAATTAAAAAATATTCGTCACCGGCCCACTGCCACTTCAACTTGCTAGTTCAGCGAGCTATGTCGGTCAATTTAATCATCTTACAAATAACATAATTTCTAATGTTATCCCTGAAACTAACCAACCAACTCGATAGATTAGTAAAAATGACAATCTCCAGGAAAACTAGAAAGCGTCAGATCAAAACCATTTAAGTATATGAAACACACTGTATTGTTTTAGTAATCTGACGAATTGAACATGCCATAAGGAAATCAGCGAACCACAAAACAGGATAAAAACACGTGTATTCCTAAGTCAATAAATAATAATTTTCTTTTGTTTTTATACTCGTCAATAAACAATTCAAAGACTTAATATTTCAATACAATTTATTTCTCCGAATAACCTTTATTTTCAATCAATTCCACCCCACACCTACCCCTTTACCAACCTGTGACTACAAAGACTTGAGATTGACATTGACATGGCATTTAGCTCTTGATAATGCCATAAACAACCCGCATTTACGTCATAATGTCTTTGGAAGACAGCATCAATTTGTCTATGGAAACACGAAAACTCATTGTTAATTGAATTTTTATTTTATGATCAGGATATTTGTAATGATTTCAAATACAAAAGGGTCTATTTATAATATCATATTGGTCACGAGTGCTCTTTATGTACATTTAATTTAAACAATGAGGGTGAGATAATACAGAATATAATAACGAAATAATGAAATTCAATGCACTAGAAATAAACCTAAACTCTTTATGGCTGTGCGGTGTGTCGTGAGCTCTATGGTGACAGGCAATGAAATTAATGGATACCTATAATGTGACTTGACATCTGCATGTCCCAGGTTAGCAACTAAATTTATGTCTCAATTTAGAGCCACAATTCTTATAAGGCATATGTACGCTACCAGCCCTATAACTTTAATGTCACTAATTAAAAAACACTATATTTTTCGATACTTCGTTGTGACGTAAAGCTAGCTTGTGATGCCAAGAGTTTCCATCTGGTAGGGTCAATTTATGATTTGTTGAATTCAAAAATAAGATGTACGCAATACAAAAAAAAAACAATTCATTATATTTGGTATTAAAGTACAATAAAAGGGCCAGCTCAAAGCATCCATTTATAAATTTTAATATTACCAAAATAAACCATCTTTCAAAAAAGTTAAATCGTTTTTTCCCCTTTTATACTTCCAAATTGTAATTAACAGCAACCTTATTGAAATTTTAAAAATAAAACTTCGACTTAAGGTTTGAATTATCACCTTTCATGTTGAAAACTCTTTCCCGCTATTAATCCAATTAATTATTCCAAGCCCGCCATTTTAGCCAGGTTTTTTTAATTACTGCTTTGGACTTGGTATTTGATTTGATATTCAAGCAATTTCGCATAATGAGGATTAAAATATATTTCAATTTTGGGGTCTCGTGTACAAGTATAATACACATATTCATCTTGTGCTGAGATCCATTGCTTTACTTATTATTAGTAAATTGCTATTTAAATTAAATTTTATTGTAATAATATTAAATAGTTCGGCGGACCATCAACTTGTAGTGGCCGTGAGTCGTTGGCGTATATTTAATTTTAATAGGCGTACACTCTTAAAAAATCGGCATTAGAAAATCTAACCTATGTAATAATAAAAAAACAGACTTACAGACTAGATTAAGCTCAAATAAGAGTCGCTTTATTCAACTATCCGATTTGGTGTAATGGTTGAGATGTCGGCTATTACACTAAGGGTTTCGAGTTCGATCCCCGGGCAGTACAAACATTCGTGGGCATGAACATGTCTGTTTGCATTGGTTTGAGTGTTTCTTTGTATAATATGTATTTACGAAAAAGTATATAAGTATGTACATGTTTAGTATTCATATTACTTGCTAAATGCTTAGTTTGTCGGTGGATATTTATATTCCTAACCTGCATCGGTGCTCCAGAGTGCTGGCCGGTAAACCAGGTAAACCTCGTGTCACAAATTTATTATTCCGAGTACAACCCTTAACGTCTCAGTAAATCCCTTTCAAGAGCCAGCGCGAGTTAAGCCACCCGATAATTAGTTTTGGAACTAATTATTTCCATCGCTCTAAGTCTCGAGCATCTTACTGAGGGCTAACAGTCAACTTCATTGCTTGTGAACTTCAAACTATGTTTTTCATATTAAAAGCTTTGCTTGTAATTATTCATATTCATATCATATATCTAGAGCGTCGGTGGCACGGTGGCTCAACGGTGTTGACTGTTATTTTCCGATCTGAAGGGCGCAGGTTCAATCCCGCAACGTAATGACACGCCAATGTGTTTTCAAATTTTTGTAATTAAAGGTACGTTTCCAATGCTCTTATGGTAAAAGAAAACACTGTGAGGAAACCTACGCACGGCTACGAAGAGATTCTAAGGTTGTGCGTGCAGTGAGCCAATCCGCACTGGGCCCGCGTTGGCGACTAAGGCCTATACATCAGGCACGGATATGCTCGTGCCCTTCGGTGATGATGATGATGATGCTGTAAATTATTGCTTTTGTTGGTTTATAATGGTTCCTAATAACAGGTACCTACCTCAACATGAATATGTGGCTGAAACTGGCAGAATAATTCTAGCCGAAAATATACTTCAGTCAGTTTCTTAAAATGTACCACGGACTGGTTCAATCTAAAGGGGTGCACTAGGACTCTACTCTACTACTCGACTAGGAAGAATGCATCAGTTAGGTTGACTTCAAACGTATAATTAATGTAATAGAAGTCCATAAACTAGACAAGAGATTGTTCGGCAGAATGTGCACTTGGCCGGTAAGGTTGAGTTTAGTTATGAAACATGAGGTCAAATAGACTATTTGGCAAGATCCAACACGGGCCAAAGATGTTAGCACAGTCAATCACTAGTGTAACAATAATGGTAATAGTTAACATATCATAATATAAAACAATAAAAAAACGATAAATTATTCACTTACCAGAGCGCATTGTTTAACAGCTCGTAGGTCTGGCCAAATTAATCTAGTTTCAACCGAAAATATCTCAATATGACTGAATTCAAAAGACATATTTATCATCATTATCATTGGAGCCTAATAATATGTCCACTGCGGAATGAAGGGCTCCCTAATGATTTCACTCGGGCCGATCCCTAGCAATTGACATCTAACTGATATACGCCACCTTAATCAGGTAGTACGTATATTATACGATTTAAAAGGCAAGTCGTACGAGTCATTTTTAATTTATGAAATGTGGCTAACTCACTTTTGAACATTAAAAGGAATTACGGTACATGTTAACCCTTTGACGCTGAAGGCGCAGACACTATAGCTTTTCTATTGTGTCTGGATTCCCGGCATTCAATGGGTTAAGAAATTTCACCGGCCGTCTTACATTTCAACCCACACAGTTTTATCATATTCATCCGTATATTTTCGTCTTCATTACTTCACTAAAGTAACATTTTACATTTATAACAATGGCGGAGCTTAAAATGGGTCATTCGCTCCTCATTTGGGGTACAAATGGGCTTATAGAACAAACTTTTTAATTATGAACGCTTTTTTTTTGGACCGCTCGTGTGCGAAACTTTATTCATCTGTATACCGGCGAAGCATTGCCGTTTGTTGGGAGTTACAAAAGAGTTTGATTATATTCTATTTTACATTTGGTGTCGCGGTTGAGAGGTCGACTGCAACACCAAGGGTTCCGGGTTCGATCCCCGGGCAGTACAAGCATTTGTGTGCATGAACATGTCTGTTTGTAATGGTCTGGGTGTTTTCTATGTATAATATGTATGTATTTACAAAAATGTATATAAGTATATTTATCCGTTGTTTAGTACCCATAATACAGGCTTCACGCTTAACTTGGGACTAGATGGCGCTGTGTGAATGTCAGTGAATATGTATGTATAATATATTTTTACTACTATAGAGGGCAAACGAGCAATTGCCTCATCAGGATGGTCTATGCTACCGCCTCCCATGTACATTTGCAATACCAAGGGCATNAGTCGTCAGTCCATCGGGCCGGAGGGCGTCTTTTGCACTGACGCGGTCTCCACTCAAGAATTCGTGATAAACTTATTATTGCTAGAAGTTTTTTATTGCACATAAACCTAAAATTTAACTTAGGTCTACGCAAGTATTCATTGCTGTGGTAGCAATCTCTTCGAGTTAACCTTTGAATGAGAGAATCGAACCGAATCGCCTATCGTTTTTAGTGGTGTCTGGGGGCCCCTAGTTACCTCAAGGCCCTGGGTGCTGTCCAAATAGCACAAAAATAGATCCGGCCCTGGTAAAATCATTATTATTTTATGCAATGTGCGCTCCCTTAGTCGTTAATTATAATGTTTTTATTTATACAAACAATAAACAAAAAATACAGGTTCGTGTTTCTTTCCGGTAACTTTTAGAAACCCACCTGTACCTACTTGTCATAACGATTAATTAGTTGATAACCCGCGCAGAATTTCAATTATTAATTTGATACACTTTTGTGATACTAATTTGGGGACTTGTAAAAATATTTATGAGGGATCGACGGTCCACGTGGTGTATCGACCCATTATGATATTTATTGTATTTTTTATTGATAGTAAAGAAAGAAATATTTATTCTGTGACAGTATACCATATAACCTTAAACATAAAAACTTAAATCTAAAGACAAAGAACAGATATACCACTCGGCAATAGCCATGGTGATGAAGACACCATGACGCCGGTCTTCCGAGGCTACTTTCAAAGAGAGACTACTACATACGAAATGCTGTGGATTGTGTGTTGGGATAAACGAGGAGCAATTCTTATGTGACTATTTGAAAATGTTAACTTTCGAAATAAATAATCGGGTGAGTTTTTGTGGATAATACCAAACACGAGACATGCCAGATGAAGTTTACGTCTTGACTCCATGTTCATGAGTTTTTTTTTGGTTCAAGAACGGTGTAACACGTGCCCTCCGTGGAATGGGAAAACAAAACCGGGCGCATGCATTTTGTACACGTTGAATTAGTTTTTGAGTGTAACCGTAGAGACCGTTAAAAAAAAATCATATTATTTTTCTGTTTGTTTTATGTTTGCATGCCTGCGAGCACGCTAAGCACACTGAGCCTATGCTATATAAAACCACCATTATGTACTGTGTTTTAGCAAAAAAAAGGTTTTTGACTTTGACTTTGATTAGCCTTCTTATAGCAGCACCTGGCGGCCATGAGCCCAGAGCCAGCGTCCACAGTGTGTGCAGCGCTTCCCTCACTAGCACGGCGGCCTGGTGAAACTATATATATATATTTGACGACCCATTTGGTGTTGCGGTTGAGAGGTCGGCCGCAACATTAAGGGTTCCGGGTTCGATCCCCGGGCAGTACAAACATTTGTGTGCATGAACATGTCTGTTTGTAATGGTCTGGGTGTTTTCTATGTATAATATGTATGTATTTACAAAAAAAAATGTATACATGTATGTTTATCCGTTGTTTAGTACCCATAATACAGGCTTCACGCTTAACTTGGGGCTAGATGGCGCTGTGTGATTGTCAGTAGATATTTATTTATTATTTATTTATATATATAGTATTTTTTTAATTTGAGCAAAATTTATAACATATAAAATCGATTTTTGTTTCACCAGTGTGGTAAGTGCTGAGGATGTTAGTTGATAGCCCGCGCACACTTTTATTTGTTATTGGTGTAATGGTTAAGACGTCGGCTACTACACTAAGGGTTCCGGGATCCCCGGGCAGTGCAACATTTGTGTACATGAACATGTCTGTTTGTAATGGTCTGGGTGTTTTCTATGTATAATATGTATGTATTCACAAAAAAATATAGAAGTATTTGTTATCAGTTCTTTAGTATCCATATTACAGACTAAATGCTTAGTTAGATAGATACAGCATTATTTCTAGGTTAGGTCTAGGTGGCGCTGTGCGAGTGTCAAATAATATTTATTTATAATTTAATAGATAAACAGGTGATTCAGAATGTAACGCCCTCACCAAATTAGGGAAAACCGCACGAAGAGACTTTTAATATGGAAACTCCCCGCGGGAATCGAACCTATGACCGTCGGAACATGCGATCTAAAACAACGCTTAAAATACTACGATTGGACCACGTACGCGGGTGATTAGGCCTTAGTCGTCCACACGGGCCCAGTGCGGGTTGCACGACTTCACGCACCACCTTTAAATCTCTCTGCAGGTGTGCGCAGGTTTCCTCACGATGTTTTCCTTCACCGTAACAGCGTCGAAAAACACACAAAAAAATTTGAAAACACAGTACACGGCGGGATTTGAACATGCGCCCTCCCGGTTGGAAGGCAACAGTCCACACCTTGAGCCACCGACGCTCAAAAATCATAATTTATTATATTCGAAATTGTTACGTAGCGTAGACTCTTTCTGCGAAGTCTGTCATCGACTTCCCCTCGCTTTATCACTTCTAAAGATGGCGTGATATGTCTCCATCAATCACTATAGATTGGCGATATATTTTTATTTGTCTAATGATTACTTTGAAAGGCTTTTTTCTATTAAAAACAGTTTTATTAGGCTTAAATGTTTTAGGGGCGGTCCTTAGATAAACATTAAATTAACTAGATCACGAAGGAACGTCCACCAGAATATATCCAAGCCGCACCACACATAGTATTTATTTATTTGGAAAACAAATAATACAGTTTCACTCATATACAAAACTTATTACAGAAATCAGTTAAGTCTCCACAACTCGATATTCCATAAACCGAGCATAAAAAGGTGTTCCATTAGGAAATAATATTTTGATCTAATTTACCACTAAAACAAACGAAAGAGAGTAAAATTACAGATATTTTAAAACAAACTAGGTGGTAGACTCGATACTGAGTCGTCTAGGTAGGTACCACCGCAGTGCCAGATATCATCCCGGGAAACACGAGTGCTATGCATTTTTGTGTTTCGGGATGAGGGCACTGTAGCTAGTGAAATTACCGGGTATAAGAGACCTAACATCTGTTGTCTCGGGTAACGGGCGCAGTGCGGCATTGATGGAGGATAATAACTGTCTATCAGTTGTTGGTCTCCTTTAATGCCGCTCTGTCATGGTCTGGCGTATCACTTACCATCAGGTGAACGTCCAGACCGTCCTGTACACTTATAACATAAAAAAAAAACAAAAAAATCTAATCATGTTCTGTTTTATTGATATATTTATAATATACAATTATTCATTTTAATTTTAACCTTACATTAAGTCACTGAAGGGTTCAAAAGCACGAGCACACTACTATGTCACTATGACATGTAGCGAGCGACGTGATTATGAATGAAAATTATAAATAAATATCCACTGACATTCACACAGCGCCATCTAGCCCCAAGTTAAGCGTGAAGCCTGTATTATGGGTACTAAACAACGGATAAACATACTTATATACTTTTTTTTGTAAATACATACATATTATACATAGAAAACACCAGACCATTACAAACAGACATGTTCATGCACACAAATGTTTGTACTGCCCGGGGAACCCGGAACCCTTGGTGTTGCAGCCGACCTCTCAACCGCAACACCAAATGGGACGTCACTAATGTCATGCCCAACTGACGGGATGGGGTAACATTTCATATTGTGCATCTAGCTGTCTGATCGTTTGAGTGTGGCTTACTTTTGTATCAGACTTAAGTCCACTACTGGACTTGGTCTTATGACGAATCGTGTGGTGTTAAGGTTGAAAAGTCCTTGAGCAATGCGTCCTACCCGTACTAACATACGCAGCTGAGACATGGACACTGACTGCGGGATTGGTTCACAAGTTCATAGTCACTCGACGCGCAATGGAGCGAGCTATGCTCGGGGTCTCTAGGGATACGATCAGAAATGATTTGATCCGTAAGAGAACTAAAGTTACCGACAAAGCCCGCCGGATCAGCAAGTTGAAATGGCAGTGGGCTGGTCGCGTATGTCGCAGAACCTCGGGTCGTTGGAGCAGACGAGTTCTGGAGTGGAGACCGCGTCTCGGCAAGTGTAGCATAAGACCGAGGGACCGACCATTTGCGGGCGGTCGCTGGTGGAGGCTGGATGAGGGAAGCAGAGTACCAGGATATCTGACGCAAAATTGGGGAGACCGATGTCCAGCAGTGGACTGCGAGGGTGGCGGTAAGCCCCCGGGTAGAATCTTTGCTTTATTTCTAAAATATTGTATTGCTCAATTAATCAAAAGTAGGCACTGTTGAATTGTATAAAAACAATCGCATCAGTGATATAAAATCATTAAAAGTCACGCAATTGTGTCACGTGATACCAGTGACCGGAGCTAGTATTTGGTCACGCGATACCCGGCACATCATTGCTCCGTTAATGTATTCTATCGCCCGCTTCGTTGTAAAAATACGAATGAATTTAAATACTTCGAACAGTTTACTATATAACAGAGTTAGGGTGACCATATTTATGTTTTTTTATGGAAACTTGATTTAGTTTTTACGCATTGTTTAGGTGATAGATTCTATTTGGAGTCGTCTAGGTAGGCATATATAGGGTGTTATACATGGACTGTCAGGATTTATTGGGGAGTCGGGATAAAATTTATAACGTTAACGATGCAAATAAATTCCAATAAACAAATTGTTTGATATTGATATCAAAATAACTAATATCAGACAGGATTCGCCGGCCCGGTGATATTGTGATGGTTATCTGTGTTTGTTCGAAAATAAATATATTCATTATTGAATCTTGACGTCTCAACGATTACACCAAATGGGTCGTCTACTTAATTGATATTTATGTGTATCTAAACACATAAATGAAGAAGCAAAACACTGCAAGTGTAATTTTATGAAAATATTCATTGACATAAACACATCGCTATCTAGCCCCAAGTTAAGCGTGAAGCCTGTATAATGGGTACTGAACAACGGATAAACATACTTATATACATTTTTTTTGTAAATACATACATATTATACACCAAAAACACCCAAACCAATATAAAAAGACATGTTCATGCACACAAATGTTTGTAGCGGACGTCGCAATCTGTACACCAAATGGGTCGTCTATTTTAATTAATATTTATGTGTAGATATCGATATATTAATTATTAATTTAGAAGCAAAGAGAAAGCTTCTCATAGAAAACTCAATGTGTACACACCCTACTTTAAAGCCGTTAAAAACAATATGGCCGACTGTGTCAGTAAAAGCGGACTTTGAAATGGTAATGGGCGAGTGTCAATTCCTCCGTATTTCTTGCAATGACAAAAGTTGGGAGTTTTAAGATAGGCTTTTTAAAATCTAATAGCTACGCGCCCCAAGTATGGTTGGAAAGACAAAAGATTTGTTTTGCTAGATGGTAGACTCGATACTGAGTCGTCTAGGTAGGTACCACCGCAGTGACAGATATCGTCCCGGGAAACACGAGTGTTATGCACTTGTGTGTTGTCGGGCTGAGGGCACTGTAGCTAGTCACATTACCGGGTATAAGAGACCTACATCTGTTGTCTCGGGTGACGCAGGGCGGTATTGACGAAGAACTGAACACTTAGTACAGTAACTGTATAACTTTAATGCCGCTCGGTCATGGTCAGGCGTTTATATACGGATTTTTTTTATTTTTGTCTGTCTGTCTGTCCGAGCCTGAAACAGCTAGGCGGATTTTCACGGAAGTTAATAGTAGCTGATGTAATAAGGAAAATCTAAGGTACATTTTATTTGATAAAAATAAAATAATTTCGGTGAAGCTCACGCCGCGCCCCAGCTGCACACCTTACGAAGCGATTTTAATTCTGCGGCGGACTAATATATTGCGGACAAAACCGCGGGTAACAACTAGTTTAACAATATAAATAGTATAAAGTAACATAGTTTGCCAATCCACGGACCGTTGGATTTCCGTAAAACTACGTTCCATTTTGAATAATTCAATATCTTAGTTACTTGTTTTTAAGCGAGCCCAAATTTTTGTTTTAAAGTGACAAGTCACCCATATCGCGGGGGGGATTAATCAAATTAAAGTCGAAAATGGAACAGATAGTGTTTTACTTTTTTTTATTGTTGTTCATAAATATTTAAGACGTCGGTGGCTCTTGCCTTCCAATGTCGAGGGTGCGAGTTCAAATCCCGCCACGTACCAATGTGTTTTCGAATTTTCGAAATTATATGTACATTTATCCGACGCTCTTACGGTGAGGGAAAACATCGTGAGGAAACCTGCGCACGCCTACGAAGACATTCGAAGGTTGTGCGTGCCCGCGTGGACGACTAAGGCCTATACACCCGCGTTTGGGCAGCCTCATGCCCCTCGGTGGGGACGTTAAATAGGCTGATGGTGATGACATATAAGTACAATAATTGATCTGTTTGTAATATTAAAAATTACCGTTTTTTAACTACATGCATATTTATATACACTATACCTATCGCAGTCCACTGCTGGACATAGGTCTCCCCCATTTTGCGCCAGATATCCCGGTCCTCCGCTTTCCTCAACCAGCCTCCACCAGCGACCTTTCGCAAGTCGTCGGTCCATCGGGCCGGAGGGCGTCCTACGCTACGCTTACCGAGACGCAGTCTCCACTCCAGCACTCGTCTGCTCCAACGGCCATCGGTTCTGCGACATACGTGACCAGCCCACTGCCACTTCAACTTGCTGATCCGGCGGGCTATGTCGGTAACTTTAGTTCTCTTACGGATTAAATCATTTCTGATCTTATCCCTAAGAGAGACTCCAAGCATAGCTCGCTCCATTGCGCGTTGAGTGACTTTGAACTTGTGAACCAATCCCGCAGTCAGTGTCCATGTCTCGGCTGCGTATGTAATACACTATACATACGATATATTTTCTAATATTCTCAAGTGTACGAGGCGGGATTCGAACCTGCACCCTCCAGATCGGAAGACAACAGAACACACCATTGAGCCACCGATTTATGTGCAAGAAAGATTAATAGTGGAATATTCTCGTTTAAACTGCGGTATATTTTTAATTAAATCCCTCCCACAGGAACTCTAAAATATATTAGCTAAATAACGCAGCTAAAGTTCTCCAAATAAAGCATTCACCATCAGGTCATTAAACGTCCCCACCGAGGGGCACGAGCCTACCCGTATAGGGTGATTAGGCCTTAGTCGTCCACACGGGCCCAGTGCGGATTGGACGACTTCACACACAACCGAATTTCTTCGCAGATGTGCATGAAGGTTTCCTCACGATGTTTTCCTTCACCGTAAGAGCGTCGGATAACGTACATATGTTTTCGGAAATTTGAAAACACATTGGTACGTGTCGGCATTTGAACCTCAGCCCTCCCGGTAGGCAGGCGACATTCCACCGACGCTCTTGCAAATAAAGCATTAATTATAACAAAATGAACAGTAAATAATATTTTTAATTATAAGCAAATGGTTGGCTATTTGTTCTCACTAATCGCAATAATTAATTCGGTTGGGGGTTTCAAGTCGGCGCTCCCCTTAATAGGTGTGGGCTAATTATTTAGGGGGCGTACATAAATAGATGATTTAATCCGTAAGAGAACTAAAGTTACCGACATAGTCCGCCGGATCAGCAAGTTGAAGTGGCAGTGGACTGGTCACGTATGTCGCAGAACCGAAATTCTGGAGTGGAGACTGCGCCTCGGCAAGCGTAGCGTAGGACACCCTCCGGTCCGATGGACTGACGACTTGCGAAAGGTCGCTGGTGGAGGCTGGATGAGGGAAGGGGAGGACCAGGATATCTGGCGCGAAATGGGAGAGACCTATCCAGCAGTGGACTGCGATAGGTTTAATAGAAATAAATTGATAAATATCTAATTTACAAAAGCAAAACAGTAGTGTTTTAGTAAGTTGTGTCAGAGGAGGAGACAGGCATTGAACGCTTGATATGCTTCAATAACATTCTAGCTCTGAAGAGAGCTTATAAGGTCGTACTTCACGCGTGGAAACTCACAACACACAATACATGAATCTATTGTCTACGCGCGCGCTATAATAATAATTGGGCTAAAAATAATTGACGACCCATTCGGTGTAATGGTTGAGACATCGGCTCTTACACCAAGGTTCTACTGCCCGGTTGTACGGTTGTACAAACATTTGTGTGCATGCACATGTCTGTTTGTATTGGTCTGGGTGTTTTCTATGTATAATATGTATGTGTTTATAAAAAAATGTACATAAGTATGTTTATCCGTTGTTTAGTGTCTATATAGCAGGCTAAATGCTTAGTTTGGGACTAGATGGCGCTGTGTCAATGGCAGTGGATATTTATTTATTTATTTATCATCATCAGCTTATTAAATGTCCCCACCGAGGAGTCAGCAGTCCCGAGTCTACCACCTAGTACAGTTCATTTAATAAATACTCACAAAACAGGGACCGTGTCGAAGGCAGTGGGCTGGTCATATCGCTGTGTTCCTCTGCAGCGTCAGCGACCCTGGAAATGTATTGAAGATATTAAATGTAAATAATATAATCCACTGACATTCACACAGCGCCATCTAGCCCTAAGATAAGCGTGAAGCCTGTATTATAGGTGCTAAACAACGGATAAACATATTTATATTTTTTTTTGTAAAACACCCAGACCATTACAAACAGACATCTTCATGCACACAAGTGTTTGTACTGCCCGGGGATCGAACCCGGAATCCTTGGTGTTGCAGTCGACCTCTCAACCGCAACACCAAATGGGTCGTCGAATAATATATATTCCACTAATTTTTAACTACTGCACAAAAGATAGGGCGCTCAGTATCGTATACTGGTCATATTTATGAAGTGAAAATAATAATAGTCGTATTCCCAAAATAACTAATAATTAGTTAGTTTTATTTTATTTTATTTATTGGGAATAACGAACAGTTACACATTGTATGTTTACAAATTCCAAAACATTCGTGGTACAGGTAAATGTGTGACCAACACCGTTATCCACGTATATTTAGCGAGATATTGCTTCGAGCTTAAGAACAACAAATTAAGAATACAATACCGAAATACATATATGATACAAAGTATTAATGTTATTCAAAATGTAGATATTTACAGAAAAAAATAATGTTCTAAGAGCGCTCACGCCTTGCGTCGCATTCAAAATAAAATTATTTTTATATTTCTCAAACAATATTTGGAGATTAGTTGTAACATGCAATGATACGTATATTATATATTAACTATTACATTACATTATTCGGTAACTAAAATATATTACACCCTAAACACTTAAAAATAAATAATTAAAACTAAAAAATATAATTAAAAGAAGTCCCTTTCGGCAAGTTCCGAAAATACTGGCAGCGTTACCCCTTTGGATTGCCAGACTAATTCTTTGTCCAAGGTAGCTGCCAGAAATTCGGTCACCTGTGACGTCGACTAACCTTTTGGAAATTTCTTTGAAAAGCCTCAAAAAAAATTGCTAACCAGTGTAACTTAACGAAAACATATTAAGACTGTACTACAATGATTTTATTTTTATTATAAACGTTGTATAATTATATTATTTATGCCTGGAGCGAGTTCAATACAATTAGTTTAAAAAAGTTCTCGAGTGGCGTCCGCGGAACGAAAAACGAAGCGTAGTCCGACCCCCAATCAGATGGACAGGTGACCTGGTTGAGTTGGCGGGTAGCAGATGGATGACAACTGCTAGGGATCGCTCCGCGTGGAAACCATTAGGGGACGCCTTCGTTCTCCAGTGGATGTTCTAAGTTGTAATGATGATGATGATGAATTAGTAACCACTACCATCTAATAAGATACACGTGCCGCTAAATAATAGCGCAGAGTATTGACTTGTGAAACAATCTCCTATATCTTCATTGATAAATACCGGCAAACTCGCGTCGAAGTTAAATTTTAATAGAGTGTTATCGAGAAAGAACGCATTGGAAGTTTCTATACATTTTTGAATGGGTTTGAAAATTACGTACATACATTAAGAGGACATTTGGGATAACAACAAACGCAAATAACTTCGTACTTTTAGATTTTATAATTTTTTTTCTGAACTAATATGATTGATACTGAGCCTCCCATTTTTTTGTGTGTGTGTGTACAGGACGGTCAGGACGCTCACCTGATGGTAAGTGAGACGCCTGACCATGACAGAACAGCATTGAAGGAGACCAACAACTGATAGACAGTTATTATCCTCTATCAACGCCGCCCTGCGCCCGTCACCCGAGACAACAGATGTCAGGTCTCTCATACCCGGTAATGTGACTAGCTACAGTGCCTCAGCCCGACAGCACACAGTGCATAACACTCGTGTTTCCCGGACGATATCGTGCACTGCGGTGGTACCTAGACGATCAATATCGAGTCTACACCTACTTCAAATTCTTTATTTCAAATTAGGCTTACAAAAAGTACTTATGAACGTCAAAAAATATACAAAAATATAATAAAATCAATTAAAAATACTAAACTAAAAACATGAGTTTTGATGCTTTGAAAAAAAGCGCTTCAGTGGTTTGGCCTGTTGAGATAGAAGCATCCAAGAAAACTCAACAGTATAGCCTTTTTTAAAAACAATTACTTAATGTAACAATATATCATAAACACTGAAATAGCTGAGCAGTTTAAGACCACGGATTTTTATCATATAAATATTCGTCAATAGTGTAGTACCCTTTTTTAGAAAGGTCGTTTTTTATTCTAGCTTTAAACAATATTTTGCGGTACCTTATTGAAAAACTTTATACATCTTCCTATAAAAGATTTACCTACTTTATGTAGTCTCAAGTCTGGAACAGCAAGTTTGTTTCTATTCCTAGTATTAAAATTGTGTGAGTCACAAGTACTAAAATCAAGAGACTATTGAAGAGGCCCTTAGTGAGCGACTATAGTGCGTTTCATATGCTGTCATGTTGGCACCACGTCATTGGTATGGTACGATAAGACGGTCCCCCTGGGTTTTGTTTATTCAGTTTTATTTTCACCACTTTTCAAAGTTTTGGGCATGATCTCAGTCGAAAATAAAATTAAATAAAAAAAACGTAGGTCCCGTAGGGATCTTACCCGTACCCAATGATGTAAAGAAGTATGGATTCGTGATATGCTTACAAAACAATCGAAAAAAGTGTTCCGAATGCAGTTTTTTTTTTGAACTGTCTACTGCTGTTGGCCGCAGATGGCCTTTACAGCTTCACCGGGCAAGTGGCGAGCGCAGATGGCTCTCAGCCTTAATATTTACACAACGAGCCTAAGGGCGTCCCCGAACGGGACTCGAACCTCGGCTTAGGGCGTTGCGGGGGGCTTGGTAGCCTAACATATGTTTGGGGAGAAAAGCGGCCCGGCACATGCCGGTTACGCGAATAGGGACTGTAATCCGAATGCAGTGACAGCACACATGCACGTATTTCGAATGAGCGAACATTTACCTAAACAATAGAGTACAAACTGTACTCCCTTCGGCGGTTCGTTTCTGAGGCACGGATGGCGTATCTACCTTTATATATACAGAGTATCATTCATCGTACTAATGACGTTTACAGACAAGGCACTATACTTTTGGCTTTTACTCGTATATGTCAATAATTGAGCGTCGGTGGCTGAATGGTGTGGACTGTCGCCTTCCTACCGGGAGGGCTGAGGTTCAAATCCCGACATGTACCAATGTTTTTTCGAATTTTCGAAATTATATGTACGTTATCCGACGCTCTCACGGTGAAGGAAAACATCGTGAGGAAACCTTCATGCACGCCTGCGATGAGATTCGTAGGTTGTGTGTGAAGTCGTCCAACCCGCACTGGGCCCTCGTGGACGACTAACGCCTAATCACCCTATACGGGTAGGCTCGTGCCCCTCGGTGGGGACGTTTAATGATCTGATGATGATGATGTCAATACGGATTGGTGGATGTTAACGACTACCAATTACCATCCTGTCTTAATTATAAAATATTCTAAAATTCAACTCACCATGGTATTTTAAAATTTATTGAACAAAACCTAATGAAAATAATTGTTACCTTTTATATAATTTCAGTACATTAAATATCATGTTATATGTTTTTCCATAGGTTGTTATGCTGTTGAATATGTTAGTCACGGTAAAGAAGATTATTTTATAAATTCTAATGTTTGCATAACATTGATGAAAGTTAAATAATTTTAAATTAATTCGAAAATTTTCAAAATAGTAATATGTGACGATCCATTTGGTGTAATGGTTGAGTTGGACTACTACACCAAGGGTTCCGGGTTCGATCCCCGGGCAGTATAAACATTTGTGTGCATGAACATATCTGTTGGTATAGGTTTGGGTGTGGTTTCTATGTATAATATGTATGTATTAACAAAAAGTATATAAGTATGTTTATCCGTTGTTTAGTACCCATATATACAGGCTAATGCTAAGGCTTAGTTTGGGGCTAGATGACGCTTTGTGTATCATCATCAGCTCATTAAACGTCCCCACCGAGGGGCACGAGCCTACCCGTATAGGGTGATTAGGCCTTAGTCGTCCACGCGGGCCCAGCGCGGATTAGACGACTTCACACACAACCTTCAAATCTCTTCGCAGGTGTGCATGAAGGTTTCCTCACGATGTTTTCCTTCACCGTAAGAGCGTCGGATAACGTAAATATATTTTCGAAAACACATTGGTACGTGTCGGGATTTGAACCTCAGCCCTCCCGGTAGGAAGGCGACAGTCCACACCATTGAGCCACCGACGCTCTAACATTCAACTCATAAGTTCGCAAGATGAAGGTTTAACGCCATTTGAAGGCGAAAAACACATTCATTTTTACAGTAAAAGAAGTAATTAATCAACTTACGGAATTGCGACAATTCTGGCGGTTCGCAGACAGAAAACTCGGCAAGAAATACATCGCTTTAGTAATTTTTATTCCGGAAGACTCTTGTGAGACAGACGGGTAATTTATGGAGACACGCCGTTCGACAGTCAAGAAAATATACGGTGAAATTCATATGGATTTATAATGGAAATGCTGACATTTGTTTCTTGAAAGACAGATATTATGTTTAGTTCAAGGAAGTCATGGGCGTAGTGACACTAGGGCATGCTGGGGCGCATGCCCCACCCCATCTCTGGCCAATAAATAAATAAATATCTACTGACATTCACACAGCGCCATCTAGCCCCAAGTTAAGCGTTGAGCCTGTATTATGGGTACTAAACAACGGATAAACATACATATATACATTTTTTTTGTAAATACATACATATTATACATAGAAAACACCCAGACCATTACAAACAGACATGTTCATGCACACAAATGTTTGTACTGCCCGGGGATCGAACCCGGAACCCTTGGTGTTGCGGTCAACCGCAACACCAAATGGGTCGTCAATGAGGTGCACAGATCAACAGAAAACATTTTTTTTTTCGTAAACTAACAACAACAATCATTATACCCTCAAGAAAGTCACACTAAAAAAATGGCCAAGCGCGAGTCGGACTCGCCCGAGTGGACTCGCGAGGTTCCGCAACAACAGCAACGAGAAAAAAAATTTTTGAGTTTCAGTTCAATGTAACTCCTAAATATATTAATTTTATTTCAAGTTTCTCGTCAAAACCTAAAAGGGTGTGACATACGGTCGGACAGACAGACAGACTTGACGAATCTATAAGGAAAGAAAGAAAAATCATTTATTTGACCACAAATACAAAACAAAACAATTATACGAAAAGAAAACAATAAACACGTGAAAAAGGAAAGATTAAACAAAAATAAAAGTTCATTTGTCTTTGTTCACAAAAATAAACACAAATAAAAAAAATAAGGGTTCCGTTTTTTGCCATTTGGCTACAGAACGCTAAAAATTAGTAGATATGTAAGAAAAAATTAACAAATTGGCATAAACACAGAGCCTAAACGGCTCAAGTAACAGAAAAACAATACAGAGGAGGGTGTTATAGGTTGACTGCTGCCTCACCCTGAGCCCAAGGCTGCCTACGCCCATGGAAGAAGTATACGCAGTAGCCACAAACTGCAGGATTTGTTGACAAGTTCAAAGTCACTTATCAGGAAATGGAACATATCCTGAGAATATGAACAATGTGGTACATCGGAAACCAACTTTATGAGAGTTCAAATATACGACGAAACACTTCGAGAAAGGGTAGGTAGTGCCGCCCCTTGCGCTTCCCTTGGCTTGTCTTGGCGTATGTTGTTGAGTTTCCATTTATTCAACCTATCGCAGTCCAATGCTGAACATAGGTCTCCCCCATTTTGCGACAGATATCCCGGTCCGCCGCTTCCCTCATCCAGCGAATAATCGCAAGTCGTCGGGTCATCGGGCCGGAGGGCGTCCTACGCTACGCTTGCCAAGACGCGGTCTCCACTCCAGAACTCGTCTGCTCCAACGGACATCGGTTCTGCGATATACGTGACCAGCCCACTGCCACTTCAACTTGCTGATCCGTCGGGCTATGTTGGTAACTTTGGTTCTTTTACGAATGAAATCATTTCTGATCTTATCCCTAAGAGAAACCCCGAGCATAGCTCGCATCATGGCGCGTTGAGTGACTATAAACTTGTGAACCAATCTCGCAGTCAGTACAGACAGTCAGTACAGGCTTAGTTTGGGGCAAGATGGCGCTGTGTGAATGTCAGTGAATATTTATTGATTTATTTATATTTATATAATATCTTTACGTGGAGATATAGATACGTTGCAAGTAATACAGCGAGACACAGCAAGTTTTGAATTAAAAAAATCTAAAATCAAGTATAACGTTATCTCATGATCTTAAGCAATTGTACTAGTAGTACACAGCTAAGAACCGATGGCCGATGGGGCGGAAAGGTTCTCGAGTGGCGTCCACGTAACGGGAAACGAAGCGTGGGCCGGCGCTAAGGTGGCGGGTAGCAGATGGATGTCAAATACTAGATCGGACCGCGTGGAAATTACTAGGGCAGGCCTTCGTTCAGCAGTGGACATATAAGGCTGCAATGTAGATGATAGGTCATAAGTTTTGTTTGAAACGTTCCTTTGGCTATAACAATAATGTAAAAAGTATAGATTCGTGATCATCATCATCATCATCATCAGCTCATTAAACGTCCCCACCGAGGGGCACGAGCCTACCCGTATAGGGTGTTTAGGCCTTAGTCGTCCACGCGGGCCCAGTGCGGGTTGGACGACTTCACACACAACCTTCGAATCCCTTCGCAGGCGTGCATGAAGTTCCTCACGATGTTTTCCTTCACCGTAAGAGCGTCGGATAACGTACATATATTTTCGAAAATTCGAAAACACATTGGTACGTGTCGGGATTTGAACCTCAGCCCTCCCGGTAGGAAGGCGACAGTCCACACCATTGAGCCACCGACGCTCAGATTCGTGATATGCTCATAAAACAATCGTAAAAGTGTTCCGAATGCAGCGACAACACACATACAAATATTTTTGAATGAGAGTACATTTATCTAAACAAAGAGCCTACAACTGCATTCTCTTTGGCGGTTCTTTTTTGATGCACGGATGGCGTATCTACCTTTATATATACAGAATATCAATGGGCCATAATGTATCCATGTCTGTGTGTTTTAATATTCACGAAGCACCTTTTAAATTGTAGTCTTTGTCATATAAATAAATGAAATTGTTACTTACCCTCACACCTTAGTCTAGTATGGTGAAAATTAGAAACGTTATTTAAAAAAACAATACGTCACTGTCAACATGACATTTCGAATTTAAGTTCCACCATTTTTCTTTTTGTGGCAATAACCTTCAACAATAGTGTTTTTGATAAAATGTTCTAAAATATAAGTGAATTGATGTTAGATTTGTTGAATTATCTTGAATTGTGTGTAAAGAGTAAATGTCTTTGTTCAATTACATACGGTTACACATTGATATCAATGTCGATATAAAAGTTACGGTATATTAATTCATAACATTGTCACACGTTTTGATTCTATTTTAGAAGGCGGCCATTTTGAATTCTTTTGTGGAATAATACAGATTAAAAATGACTAAACAATGATTACTTTGCACTTGAATCTTTTTGAAATTCTTATTAGTTTGTGAGGTTGCCCGTAAGAGTCGCTATAAGGCATAAGACCGCCTGAATTGCATTTTTTTCTCGCAATTCCTGTTGTTTTACTTGGTTTATGTGTGCAATTAAGACATTCATCTATATATCTAACTATTTTTATGTACTACACATGGACGTATAAAGTAATACAGACTGACTGTCATCCAATTGGTCATTTATACATAAAATGTGTACCCAAAACAAAATGACAGCTGCTGTCTATGAGTCATTTTGACAAATATGTTTTGTACACTGAATTTAGTATTTTAATCTCAAAATAAGTGATGGAATTGTTCATTTACCTATGATAAGTTATTTCTGAATTGAATTCCTTTTATTTCAGGGTTTTTGCTCCATTTCTCAACATGCCATGATCTTTTTTTACCTAATATAATCTATAGCTCTGTTGCTGTCAACACAAATGGCGCGCATCTATATGCGCGCCAAATGTCTTGATATTTGTGGTTTTCCATACATTAACTGGCCGAACTTCGGTACACTTTTGTTGTTAGCGAGACTCCGTCCGTATTTTTCATATTTCTGCTCCTTCTTATTCTTCTGAGAGACTGTGAGAGAAAGTTGCGTATGCCAAAAAAAGTGTTTATTTCTTTCTACAAGGATTAAAACAAAATGGCAGCGGCCAATAAAATTGACAACTTCGCACACAATCAAAGTTTTATGGCGGACCCTCTTTGTATTTACTTTTGCGAACCCTTCGAGAGTTAACAGTAACTGTTATTGATCAATTAAAACTGAATTTGCTTATCTATCTGTTAAGTTTTTCCATTACTATCGAGTTTTGTAAAGTAAAAGAAATATTTTAGCAAGCTGGCGGCATTGATATTCCGTATATATCAAGGTAGATACGCCATCCGTGCCTCAAAAACGCACCACCGAAGAGAGTACAGTTTGTACTCTTTTGTTTAGGTAAATGTGATCGAAATTGGAAATATGTGTATGTGTGCTGTCACTGCATTTGTAAGACTTTTTTCGATTGTTTTGTGGGCTTATCACGAATCCATACTTTTTTAGATCATTGGCTGGCGATCCCGTTTTCTTTTAGATACCATAAAAATAATTGTAAAATGTATAGATTCGTGATATGCTCATGAAACAATCGAAAAAAGTGTTTCGAATGCAGGGAAGGCACACATAGACATATTTCGAATCCGAACACATTTACCTAAACAAAAGAGTACAAACTGTACTCTCTTCGGCGGTTCGTTTTTGAGGCACGGATGGCGTATCTACCTTTATATACAGAATATCATAGATAAAAATATGGTAAACCAAAAGAAAAGTAGGACAGTCAGTGCGCTCACCTGGTGGCAAGTGATACGCCTGACCATGACAGATGCAATTAAAGAAAATAAATGAAAACCAATAAAATACAGTTATAAATATTATTGTCATTTTTTTATTAATGTTTTATTGTATTGCCATTACCAATAATTAGTCAGAAAATAATTTCATCAAAGATGGCCAATGTCTGCCTATAGAGGATAAAAAAAAGCAAAATAAAAAGACAGTTATATTTTAAAAAAAATATTTTTAATCCAACATAAAAATCAAAATCGCATACGTTGATTATTTATTTGCATTTCATTAATTTTATTATATGTTTCTGCAGCGAATTTTTTTTTTAACTTTGGTTTTGGGACTTGTTTTTAAGACCCAATTACTACAGCGACAATCTACACTAAAAAAAATTTTTACTCTTTGGGCTTTGGTCCAAGGCCCAAGGCAGAGATCAGAGATTGGACTTTGGCTTACAAGTTGATGTCCCCATTTAGCATACTGTCAGCTACTGCTCCTGGAATACTGAAGAGGCTGGTCAGGAAGCCCCTTCTGAGTGCAGGGTTCGGTTTTGGTTTGTCGTCAGGTTTGTCGTCGGGTTTGTCGTCGGGTTTGTCGTCGGGTTTGTCGTCGGGTTTCTTCTTTTCTGTAGGTTCAAAAAAGTGAACTTAATTCAATGTATTGCCCGAGGAAAATGTATTGTTAATTAACAAATTGAAAACATATCATCAGCTAATTATACGTCCCCACCAAAGGGCACAAGCCTTCCCGTATAGAGAGTATAAGTATAAGCTTTAGTTGTCCACGCGGACCCAGTGCGGGTTGGACGACTTCACGCACAACCTTTGTATCTCTTCGCAGGCGTGCGCGGGTTTCCTCACGATGTTTTCCTTCACCGTAAGAGCGTCGGTTAACGTACATATAATTTCGAAAATTCGAAATCACATTGGTACGTGGCGGTAATTGAACTTCAGTCCTCCCGGTAGGAGTGCAACAGTCCACACCATTCAGCCACCGACGCTCTTAAATACCTGTCTATACATACATCAATTAATACCATACCTTCACACGTGACCTGCAATGAAATGGGTATTGGACAGTAGTTCCCGCAGGGTTGTGGGCAGTAAGGGTTCGGTGCGCAGGATCCAGGGTACGTGCACGGTTGAGTCATGGGGCACGGTATTGGACAATAGTATGGCATACAATAGACATGCAGGCAGGCTGTAAGAAAAATAAGGTTAAAATGATTTGCGTCGGCTCAATTGTGTGGACTCTTTCCTTCTGATCTGGAGGGTGCAGGTTCAAACCCAATAAATTTAAGAACTTTCGAATGACTAAGGCCTATACACCCTATACGGGCAGGCCCGAGCAACTCAGTGGGGACGTATATTGAACTGATGGCTGATGATGCGTTGCTTAACAACCTAATTGTGAAGCAACGCAATGGTAAGACATCAGATGGGTGACCTAAACATGATTTAGATTCCTCGAGCTTGGATACGTTCAGTTTTTATGACATGCTTCTGGCTGAATCAGCAAGTTGAAGTGGCAGTGGACTGGTCACGTATGTCGCAGAATCGATGGCCGTTGGAGCAGACGAGTTCTGCAATGGAGACCGCGTCTCGGCAAGCGTAAAGTAGAACCGAGGGACCGACGACTTGCGGGCGGTCGCTGGTGGAGGCTGGATGTAGAAAGCTAGGAGATGGCGACTTATTGAAACAAGCAAAAAGTTTTTGATATGACAAAATAAACAGGATAGCTAGGACGCTACCCAGATGGTAAGTGATACACCTGGCGATGACAGAGCGGCATTGATGGAGACCAACAACTGATAGACATTTATTATCCTCCATCAACGCCGCACTGCGCCCGACACCCGAGACAACAGATGATAGGTGTCAACCCGGTAATTTCACTAGCTACAGTGCCTTCATCCTGAAACACAGAAGTGCATAGCACTCCTGTTTCACGGGGCGTTATCTGGCACTGCGGTGGTACCTACTGTTAGATAAAAAAGAAACGACCAACGCTACCCATCCCTAATCAATTGAAGAGTGATGTCACTACACTAATCTCTCTCTTGACATTAGCATTGTACGCGGGAAACAGTCATATTGTAACACTAAGATTTAATCTATCAATAAATGTTATTTAAAGTTGAGTATCAAGTCTACCACCTAGTGAAAATAAAGTACTCACATGCCAAAAGTATGCCTAAAAATGTAAAAAACATCATTTTAATCCAATTAATTTAGCACCGGAACATATCACGTAGAAATATGAATAAAATGTTTTGAGATCTCAGTTAAATATGACCTTTTTCAAACACAACACAATAAAATCACAACTCTAACACAAGTATATAAAATAGAATTTTCATTGATTTGAAAATTTTGTTATAAACTTACATAGTTATAAATGATTTCATATAAACTTGATATAATACAGATAAGGATGTTTATAAAATTGAAATACGTCATTATATTGTAGAATCAATACCGTGCGATGTTTATTCTTTACAAGCCTTCTTAAACGACTTTGTTAGTAATACAAGAAAGTAGTTTATGGGGAATTTGTTGTTATTAGTATAATAAAACAACTAACTTCCTTGCCAAGTCAAGAATTCTTCTACTGATTGTTTCTCCGTGAGATTTATGTACAATATTTAAAATTAATTGCTGCCACATCCAAAATTTTATAGAATACTTGCACGGGCCAACACGAGAAGGTGCTTCACACTATATTTCTTAGCCATTTTATCTATAACGTTTATTATTAATTTCGTAGAATTCTAAAACTGCACTGTGTTTGGCTTCTTTTTGCTTCCTTTTTTAGGGTTCCATAGCCAAATGGCAAAAAAACTCAGTCTGTCCGTCCGTATGTCACACCTGTAGTAGGTGCCTAAGCAAATAAAAAATATTTTATGTTATTTGCTGCTGCGGAACCCTCCACGGGCGATTTCGGTTCGCTTGGCGAATTATCTTGTCAACAATTTTATTACATTAAAGTGAAGCGAACTTAGAATCATACCTGACTGAAGGTTTGCCTAATAAAATGTAAGGGTGCAGGTGTCAGAGTTGTGTGAGTGTTTCATATAAACCAAAGGGTACAGATTTTATAGAAGCTGGAATATCTTCGTCGTGATTTCTGTATTGATTTGTGGACTGAGGTTCAAATCCCGCCACGTACCAATGTGTTTCGAATTTTCGGAATTATATGTACGTTATCCGACGCTCTTACGGTCAAGGAAAACATCGTGAGGAAACCTGCGCGCGCCTGCGAAGAGATTCAAAGGTTGTGCGTGAAGTCGGCTGATCGCACTGGGCCCGCGTGGACGACTAAGGCCTAATCATCCTATACGGGTAGATTAAATACGCAACGGAGTTGATGCGGTTTTTTTAATACATGGAGTGGTTCAAGAGGAAGGTTTATATGTATAATAATATGCATTAACTAGTGAAGAAATACTGTTATAAATAATAATAAATAAATATCCACTGACATTCACAGCGCCATCTAGCCCCAAGTTAAGCGTGAAGCCTGTATTATGGGTACTAAACAACGGATAAATATACTTATACATTTTTTTGTAAATACATACATATTATACATAGAAAACACCCAGACCATTACAAACAGACATGTTCATGCACACAAATGTTTGTACTGCCCGGGGATCGAACCCGGAACCCTTGGTGTTGCAGCCGACCTCTCAACCGCAACACCAAATGGGTCGTCAAACTGTTATTTTTGAGTTTCTAATGTGATGTCTTAAATAATTTAATTTTTCCGTTTACTTTCAAGCGCAGGCTGAACCATACAGATTCATCAAATTAATATACCAAGTATAAAGGAAAAGGTCTACATTTATTTATTCTCTAATAGATGTCGGCTCTTACGCCAAGGATTCCGGTTCAATCCTCGGGCAGTACAAACATTTGTGTGTCACAACATCATCATCATCATCAGCTCATAACGTCCCTCGAGGGCCCGAGCCTACCCGTATAGGGTATTCGGCCTTAGTCGTCCACGAGGGCCAGTGCGGATTGGACGACTTCACACACAACCTTCGAATCTCTTCGCAGGCGTGCATGAAGGTTCCTCACGATGTTTTCCTTACCGTAAGAGCGTCGGACAACGTACATATATCTTCGAAAATTGAAAACACATTGGTACGTGTCGGGATTAGAACTCAGCCCTTCCAGTAGGAAGGACAGTCCACACCATTGAGCCACCGACGCTCTACTGACGTGTGTCACAAACTGTCTGTTTGTAATTGCCTGGATGTTATCTAAGTGTTTATATTTTATTGTACCTCAATGTCTAAGTGTTAACAAAAAATGCTTATAAGTATAAGTATGTTTAGCGTTGCTTAGTCCCCATATTATAATCTCAATGCTTAGTTCTGGGGCGGCGCTGTGCGAGTGTACCAGAATGTTCATTTATTATAAATATTCTCCAATTAATATGAATAAATGAAAACATTAATTCAAATAATAAATGTTCAAATTGTAAATGAAAAAGAGTATACATTATTAGACACCGGTTGGCGGTGAACTTGAGATCCGAATTTGAACTGAGGCAGTCTAGGCATCAAGTTGTATCTAAAGAACAGTCGGCCGGTGTCTGTGTCTAGACCTATGCCAAAACTGGGCTTTGATTCCGCCACATACAGAGTATACCTGTAAAAGATAAGATTTTTTAGTGTAGGTAAATAGTCGCCGGATCGGCAAGTTGAAGTGGCTGTGGGCTGGTCACGTATGTCGCAGTACCTCGGGCCGTTGGAGCACGAGTTCTGGAATGGAGACCGCGTCTGGATTTATGGCCTTAGTCGTCCACGCGGCGCAGTGCGATTGGCCGACTTCACGCACGACTGTTAAGGTGGCGGGAGCAGATGGATGTCAACTGTTAGGATCGGCCCGCGTGGGAGTCATTAGGGAGGCCTTCGTTCAGCAGTGGACATATTATGCTGTAATGATGATGAGCATTATTATAGTAATGGTTTTAAGGGATTGTAGTAACACCGATAGTGGTCGACAGGTTCATAGCTCAAGGCGTTTCCGCCATCTCATTGAACAGTGTTACAATATATGACTTCGTCTTTTCTGGTACAGAATGACATAACTACTGTTTTAAGAGATTGTGGTTACCCCCAAGCTGAAGTACGAAAACAGTTGTTTACCAATCAAGAATATGCCGTAATACATTTCAATGCTCTCGCCATGCTTGTAGTAACTCAATGAATCTGAAAAAGGAACTGAATTATGAATTTAATCGGACAAAGTGGAATATATATGAGTGAGAAATGTACAAACATCACAGTTGATTTGACAGGAATTTCAAATGGTTGAGAAAATGGGAAAAATATCGGAATTGGGTAAAGCTTTGATATGCAAGATGGTGGACGATTAGGTATTTTTGAGAATAAGAATAACAATGACTACCCATTTGGTGTTGCGGTTGAGAGGTCGACTGCAACACCAAGGGTTCCGGGTTCGATCCCCGGCCAGTACAAACATTTGTGTGCATGAACATGTCTGTTTGTAATGGTCTGGGTGTGTTCTATGTATAATATGTATGTATTTGCAAAAAAAATCGGCCTGCCCTTCTTTTCCCGTTACATGGATGCGACTCGACATCGGCTTTATGTGGACCTAATGAGGGTATTTGTAATTTAATAATCTGTCAAGTATAATAGCAAGTTGCTCTCTTCCCATTGGTTATTCGCGTGACATTTGGATATTTAATGTCACTACAAACATCAGTGACCAATCGAAATTATCCTAGACCTTTCACCAACGTAGCGCCATCTAGTGAGGTTTTACATTGCAAAAACCCTCATTGTGTAATTAAGGAATCCCTCTCCATAGCACGTTGGGAAACTTAAAGCCAATTCTAATAATCATCATCATCAGCTCAGGAATCGTCCCCACCGAGGGGCACGAGCCTACCCGTATAGGGTGATTACGCCTTAGTCGTCCACGCGGGCCCAGTGCGGATTGGACGACTGACAAACAACTTTCGAATCTCTTCGCAGGTGTGCATGAAGGTTTCCTCACGATGTTTTCCTTCACCTTAAGAGCATCGGATAACGTACATATATTTTCGAAAATTCGAAAACACATTGGTACGTGTCGGGATTTGAACCTCAGTCCTCCCGTTAGGCAGGCGACAGTCCATCGACGCTCTTGCAAATAAAGCATTAATTATAGCAAAATGAACAGTAAATAATAATTTTAATTATAAGCTAATGGTTGGCTATTTGTTCTTACTAATCGCAATAATTAATTCGGTTGGGGGTTTCAAGTCGGCGCTCCCCGTAAGAAGGCGACAGTCAACACCATTGAGCCACCGACGCTCATAATAGTAATTAAAAATTCTAATTTTAATAATAGTAATTTAGAAAATAAGTAAGTAATATTGTATTTTATTGTTTTAGGTAAGGAAGCTGTAGCATAAAAAGGTACATATTTATTCTTTATTGTACACTAAAATACACAAAAAGAAAAGAAAAAGAGAGTACAATGGGCGGCCCTATTGCACATGGCAATTTCTTCCAGGCAATCTTAGGATGGAGAAATCAAATAGGATTGGACAGACAAGTGTACGTAATTAATGCAAATTATATATACATACTAAACAATAACTTTTATATATCAGTTTATATATTATAATACGAATATAATAATCAGGAAAGATATTAAATAAATTAAATATACCTACGTGGACAATAATACTCGCACCACTAAATATAACTTATACATATACATACATTAAATACATATATATACATATACACAAATACATATATAGATACATATCCCAAATTAAAAAATGGAAAGAAAATGTTTATGTACCATTTTTTTAAACTTTGCAATGGACTGAGGTACTGTTTATTTAAGCCAATAACCAAAAATTCAAAAAGTATTTATTCAGTTGAGATTAAAAAAAACACTCAAGAAAGGCGACCTCAATCAGATATTTTATTTATAGGGAGTTTTCCCTGATGAATAAAATATCTTTTTGTATTTATTATGTTTCTAGGCTTTTGTAAATATTTTGAATTAGTTATATTTTAATTTTCTCAAGAAAGTATACTATAAATATTTGTTATGCACCGCTGTCCAGGCGTGAGATGAGAGTGGCCTACAATGGACATATCTTTGCTTGATCTATGATTTTGAAAGTTCAACCTATCTTCTAACGTGAAAACTATGCGAGTCTCTTAAACTTTCTGCAGTTCACTGTTGGACAGGTCTCCCCCATTTTGCGCAGATATCCCGGTCCTTCGCTTTCTCATCCAGCCTCCACCAGCGACCTTTCACAAGTCGTCGGTCCATCGGGATCCTACGCTACGCTTGCCAGACGCGGTCTCCACTCCAGAACTCGTCTGCTCCAACGGCCATCGGTCCTGCGACATACGTGAGCCACAACTTGCTGATCCGGCGAGCTATGTCGGTTTAGTTCTCTTGCGGATATCATATTTCTGATTCTATCTTTAAGAGAGACTCCGAGCCTACTCGTAGCTCGCTCCATTGCACGTCGAGTAACTTTAAATTTGTGAACCAACTCCGCAGTGTATATGTCTCAGCTGCATATCTTAGTAGACGTAGGACGCAACGCTCAAAGCCGATGACTTTTACAATAAAAAAAAAAATAAAAACCTCATGAATAAAGGTTCTATACAATAGAATAATATTTATCGGATAAAGATGTGTGGTCTTGCACTTAGTGTTCAGTTACAAAATCTTTGTAATAAATTAGTGTAACAGCTATGTGTAGGTAAATGACAAAACTGTAACACTGATATAAAAGATTAAAAGAGTAACTCGAGTTTCTTGCCGGCTCTTCTCGAAGATCCTACTTATTCCGAACCGGGTAGAGTCCCAAAAAATATATGATAATAATAACAATTGACGATTCAAAAGTATCTGTAACAGATTTATTTGAATAAGATTTTTTTCTTTCTTTCTTTCAATAGTTAAATATCTTAACTGACCGCCCACTGCACGAAAAAGTATGAGTACACGCCGAATAATGATAGTTTTAGCGACACATAAAAACCTAATGTAAACATATTCCAAACATAGGGTGTGTATGCGGTCATGGTAATCACTGAACGACTAGATAGCACGGTATTTCAAAACAATGTNTTTTTTTTGTAAATTCATAACATATTATACATAGAAACACCCACCATTACAAACAGACATGTTCATGCACACAAATGTTTGTACTGCCGGGATCGAACCCGGAACCCTTGGTGTTGCAGCGACCTCTTAACCGCAACACCAAATGGGTCGTCATTTTTGAGGTTTCTAATGTGATGTCTTAAATAATTTAATTTTTTCCGTTTACTTTGCAAGCGCAGGCTGAACCATACAAGATTCATCAAATTAATATACCAAGTATAAAGGAAAAGGTCTACATTTATTTATTCTCTAATAGATGTCGGCTCTTACGCCAAGGATTCCGGATTCAATCCTCGGTAGTACAAACATTTGTGTGTCACAAACCATCATCATCATCATCAGCTCAATAAACGTCCCCATCGAGGGCCCCGAGCCTACCCGTATCGGGTGATTCGGCTTAGTCGTCCACGAGAGCCAGTGCGGATTGGACGACTTCACACACAACCTTCGAATCTCTTCGCAGGCGTGCATGAAGGCTTCCTCACGATGTTTTTCCTTCACCGTAAGAGCGTCGGACAACGTACATATATCTTCGAAAAATTGAAAACACATTGGTACGTGTCGGGATTTGAACCTCAGCCCTTCCAGTAGGAAGGCGACAGTCCACACCATTGAGCCACCGACGCTCTACTGACGTGTGTCACAAACTGTCTGTTTGTAATTGCCTGGATGTTATCTAAGTGTTTATATTTTATATGTACCTCAATGTCTAAGTGTTAACAAAAAAATGCTTATAAGTATGTTTAGTAGTTGCTTAGTCCCCATATTAATAATGTCAATGCTTAGTTCTGGGGCGGCGCTGTGCGAGTGTACCAGAATGTTCATTTATTATAATAATTCTCAATTAATATGAATAATGAAAACATTAATTCAATATATAAATGTTCAAATGTAATGAAAAGAGTATATTATTAGACACCGGTTGACGGTGAACTTGAGATCCGAATTTGAACTGAGGCAGTCTAGGCATCAGTTGTATCTAAGAACAGTCGGCCGGTGTCTGTGTCTAGACCTATGCAAAACTGGGCTTTGATTCCGCCACATATAGAAGTATACCTGTAAAGATAAGATTTTTTAGGTGTAGGTAAATAGCTCGCGGATCGGCAAGTTGAAGTGGCTGTGGGTTGGTCACGTATGTCGCAGAACCTCGGGCCGTTGGAGCAGACGAGTTCTGGAATGGAGACCGCGTCTGGATTTATGGCCTTAGTCGTCCACGCGGGCGCAGTGCGGATTGGCCGACTTCACGCCACGACTGGTTAAGGTGGCGGGGAGCAGATGGATGTCAACTGTTAGGAATCGGCCCGCGTGGGAGTCATTAGGGGAGGCCTTCGTTCAGCAGTGGACATATTATGCTGTAATGATGATGAGCATTATTATAGTAATACGGTTTTAAGGGATTGTAGTAACACCGATTGTGGTCGACAGGTTTCATAGCTCAAGGCGTTTCCGCCATCTCATTGAACAGTGTTACAATAATATTACTTCGTCTTTTCTGGTACAAAAATGCCGACGTATCATTATAACACTACTGTTTTAAGAGATTGTGGTTACCCCCCAGGACTGAAGTACGAAAACAGTTGTTTACCAATCAAGAATATGCCGTAAATACATTTCAATGCTCTCGCCATGCTTGTAGTAACTCAATGAATCAGAAAAAGGAAACTGAATTATGAATTTAATCGGACAAAGTGGAATATATATGAGTGAGAAATGTACAAACATCACAGTTGATTTGACAGGTATTTCAAATGGTTGAGAAAATGGGAAAAATATCGGAATTCTTGGTAAAGCTTTGATATGCAAGATGGTGGACGATTAGGTATTTTTCGAGAATAAGAATAACAACTGACGATCCATTTGGTGTTGCGGTTGAGAGGTCGACTGCAACACCAAGGGTTCCGGGTTCGATCCCCGGCCAGTACAAACATTTGCGTGCATGAACATGTCTGTTTGTAATGGTCTGGGTGTGTTCTATGTATAATATGTATGTATTTGCAAAAAAATAAATATAAATAGTTTATCCGTTGTTTAGTACCCATAACACAGGCTTCACGCTTAACTTGGGGCTAGATGACGCTGTGTGAGTGTAAAAAAAACTGTATGAGAGCTAAGTATATGATAGTAGTTACTTCTTCTGATAAATGCCTGCACCCTTACCTAAAATTAGAACTAATGAAAAGTGTTTATCCAATTTAGGTCCTTACAGAACACTTACAGATGTCAAATGAAGCTACCACTGGTTGGGACGGTAGTTTTACTGGTTAGACTTCAGACACAACCTTCGAATCTCTTCGCAGGCGTGCATGAAAGTTTCCTCACGATGTTTTCCTTCACCGTAAGAGCATCGGATAACGTACATATATTTTCGAAAATTCGAAAACACATTGGTACGTGTCGGGATTTGAACGTCAGTCCTCCCGGTAGGAAGGCGACAGTCCACACCATTGAGCCACCGACGCTCATAATAGTAATTAAAAATTCTAATTCTAATAATAGTAATTTAAATAAGTAAGTAATATTGTATTTATTGTTTTAGGTAAGGAAGCTGCAGCATAAAAAGGTACATATTTATTGATTTAATTCTTTATTGTACACTAAAATACACAGAAAGAAAAGAAAAAGAGAGTACAATGGGCGGCCCTATTGCACATGGCAATTTCTTCCAGGCAATCTTAGGATGGAGAAATCAAATACATAGGAATTGGGGCAGACAAGTGTACGTAATTAATGCAAATTATATACATACTAAACAATAACTTTTGTATATCAGTTTATATATTATAATACGATATATTCGTCAATAATCAGGAAAGATATTAAATAAATTAAATATACCTACGTGGACAATAATACTCGCACCACTAAATATAACTTATACATATACATACATTAAATACATATATATACATATACACAAATACATATATAGACACATATCCCAAATTAAAAAATGGATAGAAAATGTTTATGTACCATTTTTTTAAACTTTGCAATGGACTGAGGTACTGTATATTTAAGCCAAAAATTCAAGAAGTATTTATTCAGTTGAGATTTAGAAAAACACTTAAGAAAGTATACTATAAATATTTGTTATGCACCACTGTCCTGGCGTGAGATGAGAGTGGCCTACAACGGACACTATCTTTGCTTGATCTATGATTTTGAAAGTTCAACCTATCTTCTAACGTAAAAACTATGCGAGTCTCTTGAACTTACTGCAGTTCACTATTGGACACAGGTCTCCCCCATTTTGCACCAGATATCCTGGTCCTTCGCTTTTCTCATCCAGCCTCCACCAGCGACCTTTGGCAAGTCGTCGGTCCATCGGGCCGGAGGGCGACCTACGCTACGCTTGCCGGGACGCGGTCCTATTCAACCTATCGCAGTCCACTGCTGGACATAGGTCTCCCCCATTTCGCGCCAGATATCCCGGTCCTCCGCCGTATATGTCTCAGCTGCGTATCTTAGTAGAGGTAGGACGCAACGCTCAAAGCCGATGACTTTAACAATAAAATAAAAAATTAAAAAACCCTCATGAAAAAGGTTACTATACAATAGAAGAATATTTATCGGATAAAGATGTGTGGTCTTGCACTTAGTGTTCCAGTTACAAAATCTTTGTAATAAATTAGTGTACAGCTATGTGTAGGTAAATGACAAAACTCTGTAGTCACTGATATAAAAAGATTAAAAGAGTAACTCGAGTTTCTTGCCGGCTCTTCTCGAAGATCCTACTTATTCCGAACCGTCACAAAAAAAAATATGATAATAATAAAAATTGAAGATTCAAAAGTATCTGTAACAGATTTATTTGAATAAAGATTTTTTTCTTTCTTTCTTTCAATAGTTAAATATTACTTAACTGACCGCCCACTGCCACGAAAAAGTATGAGAATACTGCCGAATAATGATAGTTTTAGCGACACATAAAAACCTATGTAAACATATTCCAATCATAGCGTGTATGCGGTCATGGTAATCACTGAACCGTACTAGATAGCACGGTTTTTCAAAACAATGTTAATTAAATCATTGATATAAAAAGTCGAGTTGTAGTCCCCAATGGCATAGTCCGTGGGGAGTAGAAGAAACATGAGCTTCCGAAAATCTCTCATCTTTGTTGGTAAGTACTGTTAATCTTTGTTGTATAATCAACTTTATTAATTTAAAAAAACCGAATTCAAACTAAAAACCAGCAAAACTATAGCTAATTCATAATAAAATAAATACTTCTAAATGCGAGCGAAACCGCGGGCAAAAACTAGTAAAGTTATAAAACCTTAATCAACTTTTTAGCTTTATTAGGATTGACCTTAATATTGCAAGCCAATTAGAATAGATAGATACCTTTCTTTATTGTTAATTTAAACGTCTTTTTCCCATACGTAACAATTAAATATATTTTTTTACCTACATAAATCTAACAAAAATGTCGATTACCCTACGAGTATAAATCTTCTTTGTAATCACTTAAGTGCACACCAATTCCACTATCCAGTTTGTAATATTGAAATAACCATGTTTTCTGTCTGTTTATAATTTCTGAAACGGCTGGACGGATTTGAATGGAACTTTGTTGACAGATAGCTGATATAATATGGAAAAACATAGGCTTCTTTTATTGCAGAAAATACTATCTGTTTATTTTAGAAAAATAAGGCAATGTTGCGGCTGCTCGCTTTTAAGGTTATGTTTAACTGCGGGAGAATATCTTATGGTATCGCGGGTAATACCGCGGGGAACAACTAGTCAGAAATATATAAACATAATTAGTATCTATTTATTTACCAATGTTTGGTTTAGATGTTCTCAGTCTAGTCCAGTGGTTCCCAAACTTATTTTGTCTACTGCCCACTTTGAGAATAAATATTTTTTTAGCGTCCCCATTTTTTCACCTATTTAAAAACCACTATAACTTCAAATTGAATTAATTAATTATTGAATTAATCATTTTCTTTCTGGGTCTCTTACCGCCCCCTTGAGACCTGCAGCGCCCACAAGGGGGCGTTATCTAAAGATCTATTTAAAGACTAGACCAGTCTTTCCCAAAGTGGGCACTTTGGGAAAGACTGGTCTAGTCTACACTAATATTATAAAGAGGAAAACTTTGTTTGTTTGGTTGTAATGAATAGGCTCAAAACTACTGGACCGATTTTAAAAATTCTTTCTTCATTCGAAAGCTAAATTAATTCCGCATAACATAGGCTAAATTTTATTTTGAAAAATTATAGGGTTCCGTAAGATATTTTGGGTTTTTCGGACAAAAAAGAAAAAAACTACCAGAAAAGTTGCTTTTTTGCGTATTCTGCCTAAACTATAAAAGATAGAACTATAAATGTTCTAACTTAGTGTAGATCTCATTAATATCTACAAAAAAGTCCGCGACATACTATACCTACCTATGTCGGGTGAAGCACAACAACCATTTTTTTATTTTAAAAATTGAATTTTTTTGGCTACATTAAAACGCGTTTTATTTTACTCATGCTACTAATCCTTAACAAAATAAATTATTTCAACACTAAGAAAGTTTACGTAGATAATATTTGGTCTTTGAATGATTAAAATTGGACGTTTAGTTTTCAAGTTATGGCGAAATTAAAATATTATTCTGCTGCACGGCCGTCCCGTTGCAAAGTGGGCGTCGCATTGGCGGGGGTGCGCATGCGGGAGGGTATATTATCCATTTAATATTTTAAATACATTGTTGAATAAAGATCTAAGTAGTTCTTTACAGCATATGATTTAAATGAACATTTTCGAAGATATTAAGTATATAAAAATTGCGGTGCGTAGCGTTTGCGGTTGGTTTGCGGCGATACCGGCCGACGGGGAAGCCGGAGCGTGCCTTTTACGATCAACATTGAACCCGTGCGAAGCAGGGGCGGGTCGCTAGTCTTTAATAAAGTCATATTAAACACGATTAGATATCAGTAGTGTTAGACATTATCATATTTTATTCTTCTTTTTGGGTTGACATGGTTTAGCTGTTATTACTAGATTTACCTTTTTTTCATTTTCTTATTTTCTATTTTTTTTTAAGAATTTTAAATAAATCTAAACCTTAAATACTTAGGATAAATTGAAGTCTTTAATTTCCTTATACTTTTAAAATTTTAATTTCTTTTTGGTTTATTACTTACAGCGCTTCTTAGCACCGCTTATTGCAACCCCCTGGGAGCGACCACAATATGCGAGTCGGCCCCAAACATCGGCCTGCCGGTCGGCCTAGGCGCCACCACCGTGTGTGAGACCGCGCCCAATCTACATCCCTACGGTCTACCATACCCCGGCTTAGCCCTCGGCGGGGCCACAACAGTCTGCGAAACGGCCCCCAACTTGCTCTCTTACGGTCTACCTTACGGAGGAATCGGTCTAGGCGGCGCTACTACTGTTTGCGAGACCGCACCTAACGTAGGTCTTGGATTGGCCGGCCTTGGTTACGGACTGGGTGGCCTACCAGGTTACGGTTATCCAGGCTACGGAGTAGGCCTGGGTGGAGCGACGACCGTTTGCGAGTCCGCACCTAATGTACTCGGCTTTGGATTGGGAGGGCTCGGTTTAGGCGTGGGGGGCCTTGGATGGGGACCAGGTTTAGGCGCTACTACAGTCTGTGAGTCCAGCCCCAATCTGATTGGCCACCCTTACGGCTATGGGCTCGGCTACGGTGCTCTAGGTCTGAATCCTCTAGGTTCTTCTACTGTTTGCGAGACGGCCCCCTAACGTAGGTCTGGGATTAGGCCTCGGTCTGCCATATGGGAGGGCTTTTTTATAAACAGCCAGTCCTCCACGTCCAGTACTAGTGCAACATCGAATATAGTATTGGGAAGAGGCCATAGTCATCATTATAACCATGAAACCAATGACCACAGCTACGTTAATTATGGATTTTGAAAATGGTATCTAACGCAAAAGAAAAATACTTCAGACGTACAAATCAATATTGTTGTGACTCAAAATATTTAGGTTTTAATATGGCAACTTTAAAAAATACTTTAATTGTAATCTGTGTCGATTTTAGCTGTCAAAATTACCGCGTAAAATGTTTAGTGCGTCTGGATTGAAAAAACATAAATTCAAAATTATTATATGTCAATTGTATGTATAATTATTTATAAACATTGGCGGATTAATAAATTCTGTATATATTGGATTTTGTTTTTTTTTTATTCCATTTCATAATAATGAAGTATTGTTCACTAGATTTTCCGAAAAGATATTGACTTTGATATGATTTCTCCTCTATTTTTCTGTAATCTATTTCTGTCTAAAACAAGACAAAGATATCCTCGATAAGAAGAATAAGATCTGTTACGCTTTCGTCTACGTAACGGAAAACGAAGCGTAAGGGCCGACCCCCAACCAGATGGACGGATGCATAGAAATAGGACTAAAGCAATCTATTTGTCTTTATGATTCCTAGGACGGACGACCTGGTTAAGGTAGCGGGTAGCAGATGGATGTCAACAGCTAGGGATCGGTCCGCGTGGAAATCATTAGGGGAGGCCTTCGTTCAGCAGTGGACATTTTAAGCTGTAATGATGATGATGAACAACGCGTTAAACCATAAAACAAAGAGAACAATAGTCCTTCAGAATTCAACGAATCCTTTATCTAGTATACAATGAAAGTGTTTTATTGTTTTTGGACTTATTTTCCAAGGTACTTTCCTTAGTTAGCCTTTTCTTTACCGATTCAAGTGTAACGTTAAAACTTAAGGGATTAAAGAAAAACAATGTTTAGTGCTCAATATATATCACCCGTATATTATTTCGATCATGACTTATTTACAAACTTAGCCTATTTTAAACATATTATACTAAATAAATACACATGATTGTTATAGTAAAAAAGTATCAGAAACAAAATTTGGTTCACAGTTCCTCAATGGTCAGCTGTCAGTATATTTATGACATACTAATCAAAAACGACACAAAGGATCTATCATAAAATTGCAAAGGTGTATTTGCAAACAGTCAAATATGCAACTTAATTCATTGAAATGAACAAAACAGTTCTGCAGCCTAAAACAATCTGACATTTAAAACTCATTATATGTTATCTGTGCCACAGGAAGACCTGTCATTTTATATCTTAACGTGAACCAAAGTTGTATCTAATTAGAAAAAGTTTTTATGAGCATGGGAATGGGGGAGGGCAGGGGTCACAAGGGGGAGGGCAGGGGTCACACGGGGGAGGGCAGGGGTCGCAAGGGCATGGACAGGGGCAAGGGCAAGGGCAGGGGCAAGGGCAGGGGCAAGGGCAAGGGCAGGGGCAAGGCGACCTGCAAGGTGTGATGCAAGCGCAGCCGCAAGTTCTAAAGCAGGTTGGTGGGTTTGGCTGGAATACTATTATGGGTGGGGCTGGTACGACGATCTTGGGCGGTTTTACGATGAGCGTATCAGGGTTTGGTGGTTGTACTGGCGGTGGTTGTACCTGGAAAGGGAAACATCACAAGTTAGCATTGGCTTAATGACGTAAACATCTAGCAGAATGGTTAAACGGACTGGCCGAAAATAAAAATATATTACATCTAGTATCTATTACATATAAATAAAATCAGAGTGTTTGTATGTAAAATTTCACAAGCACTTCATTGTTCGTGTTATGCTATAGAGCCGAAAATGGAGTTGTTACATGTTGCATAATAATTTTTTATTTTGTTTTTTTAATTTTTAGGAAAATTGTGTCGTTTAAATTTTATGCATTAACGCATTGGGCCTCCTGTAACGGTGATGTGTAATTTGAAAATATAAATAAATAAATAAAAATGAAATATTTTTTTAAATATGCATATATACGGTACTTATGCCAAAATAACAATTATTAAAATTTTGGTCTGTCTGTCTGTCCGTTTGTTCCGAATACTCTCTGAAACGGCTGGATGGATTTGGACGGGACTTTTTTTTAGCAGGTAGCTGATTTAATAAGGAAAAGCGCTTTTACGTTATGATTTACGCGGAAGAATATGTTATTCCGCGTGTAATTACGCGGGGCTCAGCTAGTTAATAACATAAATAACCACATACCCTGATGGGCGGAGGCCTTGGTGGGCAAACCGGTGGGGGCCTCACACAAATAGGCGGGGGAGTCGGCGGCTGCACGGCAGGTGGCCTGACGCATATCGGTGGTGGTGTAGGCGGTTGAACTAAAGCAGGTCTGACTGAGATCGGCGCAAGTGGTGGGGGCTGGACGCAGGCTGGCTTCACCCAAATCCTTGGGGGAGCTGGCAGCTTGATCTGTCCCGGCCTCACCACGATTGGGGCTGGTGTTGGGAACCGGATCTGGCCTGGTCTGATGATCACTTGACCTATTTTGAAACATTAATACATTAATATACATATCGCCGTGTCGCTATATGACTTTGTAGAGCAGCAAAGTAGAATAAAATTGATAACACTCCTCTTGTAAGATCCGGAAGACAGAAGAAGTACAAGGTTATTGGGCTGTAATGATGACCTACTGCCGCCCTTTGACTAGAATCACGTTAACCCTCAAAATTTAACGTGTAATTGTGGTCTCCTAAACACTATCTCCATTATTCATCATTTGTCACATGATATACAACACAAACACACACACACACACACACACACACACGCACACACACGCAAATAGATTAAGCTTAATCTTGTACAATTCAACTGTGTGAGAGAACAAATAAAGATATTATATTATGATTTAAAAAAAACGGTCGATTTGAGTATAGAAGGCGTTGATGGAGAATAATAACTGTCTATCAGTTGCTGGTTTGGTGACATGCGAACGACCAGTTATTACGAACTTATGAAATAAAATCAATTACTAGTCGAAGGCATTCGCATATGGAATGCATAATTAATCAGGAACCGCAGGGGTTACATAGTCCTTTCTGCAAGGTTTCGGCGCAGGAGCATAGTTGGGGACAAAGAGGTACGCAGGGGTCGCAGGGCACGGGGGTCACATGGGCATACATAGTCGCACAGCCATAGAGGTCAATATGATGTATGAAACCAATATTAGTATATGTAGTAACACTGATTTCATACAGCGTTAATCACTAGCCTAATTCCAACCTAAGCATCATCATCATCACTGCAACAAAATATGTCCACAATCACTGCTGAATATAGGTCTGCCCATTCGACTTGCGAAAGGTTCATGAAGGTAGGATTACTATTCAACCTATCGCAGTCCACTGCTGGACATAGGTCTCCCCTATTTTGCGCCAGATATCCCGGTCCTCCGCTTTTCTCATCCAGCTTCCACCAGCGACCTTTCACAAGTCGTCGGTCCATCGGGCCGGAGGGCGTCCTACGCTACGCTTGCCGAGACGCGGTCTCCACTCCAGAACTCGTCTGCTCCAACGGCCATCGGTTCTGCGACATACGTGACCAGCCCACCGTCACTTCAACTTGCTGATCCGGCGGGCAATGTCGGTAACTTTAGTTATTAAATTATTTCTGATCTTATTTCTAAGAGAGACCCCGAGCATAGCTCGCTCCATTGCGCGTTGAGTGACTTTGAACTTGTGAACCAATTCTTCAGTCAGTGTCCATGTCTAGGATAGGATATCTGCCGCAAAATAGGGAAGACCTATTTCCAGTAATTATTAATTTATTAAATCAAATCAATTCTTACCTGAAGGCGCTTGTCCATATGCATAATTAACCAATGGCCCGCATGGGTTGCATGGTCCTATCTGCAAGGTTTCGGCGCAGGGGTCGCAAGGGCACGGTGGGGGACATGGGGGCGCGCAGGGGTCGCAGGGGCACGGGGGCTCGCAGGGGCATGGGGGTGCGCAGGGGTCGCACGGGTATTGCGGCTCCGGCACTGGCTGCCCGAAAGCCGTGCCTAGAAGGAGAACTGTGAAAAAAAATGTATTAGTTAATATGTTGATGTTTATTTTATGGTGATAAACTAAACAAATGCTAACTAAAAAGACTGTTTGAAGCACGGAACCGTCTTTCGTTTTCAAAGAATCCGATGATTCAGCCTGCAATGTCCTCGTATGTAAAACCCATTTTTTATCGAGTAATTACACGTGTTTCTAGTCGGAGTCTTCGCGGTAGATAACAGCCTTTCGAACCGGTGGTAGATTCATTGAAATAACTTCTGTTTTGACGATTCAAAAGTGTTAATTATTAATGATTTATTTGAATAAAGCATTTTCGAGTTTGAGTGAGTTTGAGTTTATTGATAGTAATAAATATAAATACTTCTATCTACTATCATATATATATAGGTTATGGATGTAAGTTTGTTACGCGAAAACTAGATGATCGATCACCATAAAACTTTGTACACATATTCTTGGCAAAGATTTCTATATAATTTTTATATATAAATCTTTGATGCTTGGTACTATATTAAAGAAACATATGAACATAGAGTATATATTATCCCGGAATTCCCTCCGGAAGGGAAATTGAACGAAAGAAGCGTGTTTTCAAATAAAATCAATTAGTAATTTAATGATTCAAAAGAGTTCAATTATTTTTCTTTTTATGACATAAAGTGAGCGGGTCGGTCAGTTCGCTCACCTAGTGGTAAGTGATACGCCTTACCAATACAGATGAAGAGTTGAAGTAATTCAATAAAAGTCGGTTCTTATTATTTTAAAACTGCCCTGCGCCCGACACCCGAGACGACAGATGTCAGGTCTCTCATACCCGGTAATGTGACTAGCTACAGTGCCCTCAGCCCGACAACACAAAAAGTACAAGAGACCTATTTACCGGCACGATATTAATTCATTTATTTAAATTTTACCAGCTATCCCTGTTATCTTGTAACTGCTGAATTAAATAAAGGAATTTATTATTTTTTTAGTTTTTATTAGTGTACTTAATATTTATTTTAATTTATATAATTAAGTAACATTTGAATAAAGGAATTATTGAATTTGATAAAAATAAGCGAATACACATGTTATTTAATCTATGTACTCCATGTGTGACTCAATATCCGGCAGGAAGGATTATTTTATCTCGAGATGTATGCGTTACGGCTTGGTAACAAAATTTTTTTTTTTCCTTGTAGGCAGACATTTGACCGCCATCTCACCTGATGGTAAGTGATACAGTGATTTTTACTTTAGAGGTAACGTGTTTAAGATTTGATTAAGTTTGTTCGTCTTGATCGACAGTTTTAATAAAAATTACAATAATTTCATATTATTGTATTCATAATCATTTATTCACTTATACTTGTAAGAGTACGTACATTCACGATGATGAGAGGTGTTAAAATAGTTACAAATATATGTATTTTTTATGTTATAATAGTAAGTGGTACGCCTAACCATGACAACCTGAGACAACAGATGTTAGGTCTCCTATATTCGATAATTTCACTAGCTACAGTGCCCTCATCCCGAAACACAAAGTGCGTAGCACTCCTGTTTCACGGGTCGATATATGTCAGTATGGAGTCCAAAACCTAGTAAAATATAATAACTTTATGAAGTAAGTAATTGTTAAAAAAAGGCTTTACTGTTGAGTTCTCTTGGGTGCTTCTTTCTCAACATTGAAGCTTTTTTCCATATTCAAAAATCATTGTTGTGCTTTCCTTTGGAAATTTTAATTTTATTCTTGTATTTATATCGCGATTATATTAAAGAATTTTAACTTATTGATATGCGGTAAAAGAAGAGTTAAATAATTTATACATACCAGATAACCAAATAACTTTGCCCCTCGCCATTTTCCGGTCGTCTGATAATGTATTTTCAATGTTAGCTCTTATATATGAGATGAAAATCTTTATGCCTTTAGTATCCTAAGGTCGTCAATTTGAAGCTTGTAGTCAAATTAAACCTTAAAGTTATTAAAATAAAACGTATTAATCAATTGAGTTTACATAAAAATCGACCTAAGTGTCAAGTTATTTTCACACTAATAACGAAACTATAAATTTAAATATTCAAAAGAATGCTACGGTTTTGGGGATTATTGTAGCATTTTAAAATATTTATATTAGATTTAAAAACTGTATCTTTAGTAAATCGTCCGTGAAGAAACGTTTATTTTAAATATAACAAAAGTGGCATCCATTCGTGAAGCGTGCAATTTATTTTCCTCCATTTTGTTTTTTCCCTCCATCTTGTTAAAGTACACTCACACTTTGAAAGGTACTTACTTCTTAAAAGTTGGGGGAAGCTAAGAAAGTGTATCGGTTTGAATCCATTTGGAAGTTCAACCAAGGGACAGAAACTTGGGTATATCTGAGGTCTTAAAGAAACTAGCGAATAAATAAAGAATGAATTGCCACTTTTGGTAATATAAGTACATAGTAAAAATCTTTAGATTCATTTTAAATTTAACGCATAGATTTTATTGTTAGTTTCAATTAAATGGGGTCCGAAATAACAAACATTCTTACATTCTTTCAGCTTTGGAAAGCTTTACTTTTCACACATGTCATTTTTTTTATTATTGTTAAATCGCCTAGACTAATCAACTAAACATATTAGTTTTTTACTTAATACTACCTTACTAAGATAGTAATCGGATTAATGGCTTGATCATCATCAGCTCACTATACGTCCCCACCGTGTGACTTGAGCCTACCCGCGAAAGTCGTATAGGCCTTAGTCGTTCACGCAGGCCCAGTGCAAATTGGCCGATTTCACGCACAACCTTTGAATATCTTCGTAGGCGTGCGCAGGTTTCCTCAGACACTTTGGAAAATTGAGACGCTTCAAGGCGTCTTTGGGGGTTAAAGAGTGAGGAAATTACAAATAATTATTCCTTCACACCAACTCTTTGTAGGAAATAAGTATTATCATTAAAATCAGTCTGTACCGTCTCACTGCAAAGCACAGAGCTCCTGCACAGCATAGCCTTGGAGAGATTGGGTTGTAATCCACGCAGGCCCAATGCAGAAAGAAATATATATACCAACTTTATAATTTTTTGTATTATAACTTTAAGTCTTTCCTTTGTCTCCCAAGGATTGCGGGGATTTAATTGCATTTCGAAACTAGTTTCCGGCCTTCTGCCAAAATTTTGGTTTTGTCTATCACCATTATTAATGTCTAGACCTCATGATAAGTCTATGGTCTAGACTTTATGCATGTCTATGCCAAATGTCAAACTGTATTACAAAACATATTTATGAGGCCTGTTTAATTGAGTATTAAGTCTGCTTGTGTTTAGTCCTTGGTGGTAGACTCGATATAAGTCGTCTACGTAGGTACTACTGCAATGCTATATATCGTCCCGTCAAATAAGAGTGTTATGCACTTTTGTGTTTCAGGATGAGGGCACTGTAGCTAGTCACATTACCGGGTATGGGAGACCTGACATCTGTTGTCTCGGGTGTCGGGCGCAGTGCGGCACTGACGGAGAATGATAACAGTTTTTGGTCTCCTTTAATGCCGCTCTTTCATGGTCAGGCGTATCACTTACTATCGGGTGAGCGTCCTAAACGTTCTATTCACTTTGTAACATAAATAATTAAAATTAAAAAAGTCCAAAGCCTATTTAAATACTTCCACGGTCTCAAATATATTTATTTTCTTAACATTATAACACCATTACGACACTTTAAAGTTTAGCCTCAAATTTGGTATTCTGTTACAATTTTAATTTTCATAACGACCCATTTGGTGTTGCGGTTGAGACGTCGGCTGCGACACCAAGGCTTCCGGGTTCGATCCTCGGGCAGTACAAACATTTGTGTGCATGAACATGTCTGCATGGTCTGGGTGTTTTATATGTATAATATGTATGTATTTACAAAGAAATGTATATAACTATGTTTATTCGTTGTTTAGTTCCCATAATACAGGCTTCACGCTTAACTTGGGTAGCCCCAAGCGTTGGCGATGTGTGAATGTCAATGGATATTTATTACCCACTAAAAAGCACGAGCCTAACCGTATGCGGGTGTATAGGCCTTAGTCGCCCACGCGGGCCCAGTGCGGGTTAGACGACTTCAAGCACAATGTTTGAATCTCTTCACAGGCGTGCGCAGGTTTCTTCACGACGTTTTCCTTCACCGTAAGAGCGTTAGATAACCTTAATATAATATCAATGTTTGAATTCTTATGGGTAGAAAGTTCTTATAAAAACAGGAATTTTGCGCCTTGTGGAACTGACCACGTTAATGTTATTTTTGTAAAAGCAAAAATGTTCTTACAACTTTTAGCTATGCAAGAGCATAGCCTCCTGACACAGGCATTTTTTGCTTAAAAGGTGACAACTTTTCTGTAAATGTAAAAAAAATGTTTTAGGAAATAAAGATATTTATTAAACCCATCGCAGTCCACTGCTGGACATAGGTCTCCGCCATTCTGCGCCAGATATCCTGGGCCTCCGCTTCCCTCATCCAGCCTCCACCAGCGACCGCCCGCAATTCGTCGGTCCATCGGGCCGGAGGTCGTCAATTTTTACTATCACAACACAATAATGATCAGATAAAATTTTAAATTTAGTGGAATTAGGGTCTAGATCGGCGATACCTTAATTTACTAACTGATAACTAAGACAGTCATGGACACGGACTGCGGGATTGGTTTACAAGTACAAAGTCACTCAACGGGCAATGGAGTGAGCTATGCTCGGGAGCTCTCTTAGGGATAAGATCAGAAATGATTTAATCCGTAAGAGAACTAAAGTTACCGACATAGCCCGCCGGATCAGCAAGTTGAAGTGGCAGTGGGCTGGTCACGTATGTCGCAAAACCTCGGTCCCTTGAAGCAGACGAGTTCTGGAGTGGAGACCGCGTCTCGGCAAGCGTAGCGTTGGCCGCCATCCGGCCCGATGGACCGACGATTTGCGAAAGGTTGCTGGTGGAGGCTGGATGAAAAAAGTGGAGGACCGAGATATCTGACGCAAGATAAGGGAGACCTATGTCCAGCAGTGGACTGCGATAGGTTGAAGAGAGAGTGAGTTAATATTTTCGGCAGGTCGCATTTTGCATAGTCTTAGTTATTGGGTCAGCTGAAACGATGGTAAACCTTATATCGTGTCCTGCCCAAGCAGCTGTTCTCAGCAGGATTTAACGACAGCTGCAGACAACGCTGTCACCGTAGCTAGCTTTTTAGCTTCTACAATTTGATTGATTGTATTTGCAACTTCTTATATTATATTATAATAGAAAGAAAGAAAGGAAATTCATTTATTATATCTAAACATCGTATATATTACATGAGACAAAACAATAAATAAGATAACAACACACAATTTAATTATACATAATTATACATGATACATCATTGATGCTTCCTGTCATTATAAGCCAGGAGATTAATTAATTATTATGGTTGATGTTGTGTGACTTGGCCGTTGAAGAGTACACAAGGATACAAAACTAGGTGCTTCATGAATCCATTGCACCAATCTGTCGCCAGAACCGCTACCCATTGACGGTACAAATTTGCCACTTGGAAAACGGTGATTCAATAGCCCATCGATTGTAGGCTTGATAAAGCCACTAACGTATAAAGAATGTTCAACGGCCAAGTCACACAACATTAACCATAATAATTAATTAATTGCAGTAAGGAACCTTAGACTTGGCACGTCTTTGTCTTGATTTCATTACTTTTTAGAGATAATCAAGCAGCTCCATCGAGACTTGGCTAGATTTTTTACAGAATGTTTTTGGTGGGATTTTACTTCTTTTTGCAGAAACTTGAAAGGAATATTAGACGACCCATTGGGTGTAATGGTTGAAACGTCGGCTACTACACCAAGGGTTCCGGGTTCGATCCCGGGCAGTACCTACAAATATTTGTGTGCACCAACATGTCTGTTTGTATTGGTCTAGCGCGCTCGACTTGGTGGGGGCACTACCGTGCCCCCGATTTTTGACATCGGATGAAGCGGCCACCATGTTAATATAATGTTTAAAGGCGATATGTCAATCTCTTATAGTTTGGCTGGGCTCTTTTGTTATCTAAGCAGGGTCACCAGGTACTCCAGATCTTCGATTATCCAAGTTATTATAGTTTTCCCTTTATGTAACCATTAAACCCTGACTCTGTACCAAATTTCAGCTCTGTGATTTAATTTATTTATTTATTTACAAATGCATAGTGACTTACAGTATACACCAAAATGTCAGCATGCTAGTTTATAATAATAAAATACATTAAATACAAAACGTCAAAATGCTATAAAATTAATGAAAGTATGTCAAAGAATCAATAAAACATAAAGCAAAATACAAAATTCAATAAAATACAAATATGTCAAAAATAAAAAGAAATTAAATAATAACATACCACAATTCAAATGAAATATGTATTTTAAATGTCAATTACAAATTTATTTTGGATCAAAATATAGATTATTAATAAACAAAACGGCCTTTTTCATTATTTGGGTTAAACTGTCGGCAAATAGGTCAATATCATAGTCGTGGGCGAGCATGTCGGCAAGAAGACTCAAAGCGCGGCAGGTAGGCGCATTTGCAGCAAATACAGTTCGCGTCGCAGGCTGCCATAGCAAGCGCGGACGTCGACGCGGTGCCACCGTCCCATCCACATTCCAACCCATGCGATTCGGCACCAGCAAGACTACCCTGCTTAGTATCGTAGGGCTATCAGTCTTATTTTGAATAACAGACAAGTAATGGAATATTACCTGCACAGCCCTCCTTAGCTTAAGTGTATCCATTCCTACCATACCAGATACAAATAAGGACGGATATAGGTACGGGTAATAACCATATATTTTCTTAAACAGCCAACGTGCGAATTTACGTTGTATTCTTTCGAGCAAGATTATATATTTATGTTCATAGGGATCCCATGTTAGCGAACCATATTCAAGTCTACTTCGTACATAAACATTGTAGAGGACAATGGCAACCTCTAACCTGTCAAACTGAGATGCAGTACGTATAACAAATCCGAGCATTTTGCTAGCCTTTTTGCAAACTACAGTGATATGATTATGGAAGTCTAATTTAACATCTAATATTATACCTAAGTCACGTATTTCACTTACCCGTACCAAGGGCGCGTCAGATAAATTGTAAGTAACATTTAGAGGAGTCCGCTTTCGTGTAAACGTCATAACTTTACATTTATCAATGTTGAATGGAAGATGGTTCAACATACTCCATTCGAATACCGCGTCGATGTCTTCCTGCAAAGCGACACAGTCCGAAGGTTCACTCACACCCAAGCTAAGCTTAAGGTCATCCGCAAACAAGAGACACTTGGCGCTATTTACATGTTCAGGGAGATCATTAATAAAGATCAAAAACAGTAATGGCCCAATCGCACTGCCCTGACTTACACCAGATCTTGTATAATAGTCCCCAGACAGAAACCTCCCAACTTTAACGAATTGCCGACGATCACGTAAGTAATTCGAAAAGAACTTTATGAGTTGCGGTGCAAAGCCAAATTTTGCTAACTTACACAACAATATGTCATTATTAACAAGGTCGAACGCTTTTTTAAAGTCAAAGTAAGCAGCGTCAACCTGCTTACCAGAATCCAGCTCTCCATAAACGTAGTCTAAATGCGCTACTAGATTTGTAGTAGTGGACCGAGTCTGCCGAAATCCGTGCTGGCTGTCATGTAATAAAAACTTACTTTGTTTATTTATAAGCTGGCATAATATTATTTCAAAGAGTTTTACAAATACAGAAGAAACTGCTATTGGTCTAAAAGTGGAAATTTCACTATCGCTATCGTTCTTGGGACCGGGGTGACCCTAGATGTTTTCCAGATTTCAGGGTACTCAGATGTTGATAGTGCAAGGTTATAAATATGTATTAAAGGGCCTTCAAAGGCAGATATGCAATCTTTTGCTAGGAAAACAGGGATACCATCCGGACCCCCCGATGACGTAGGTTTAAGACGCTTAACAGCGTCCCTTAAATTTTTGCTATGAATTGCGTCAACTGAAATGTAATTAAAGTTATTGTACTGACTAAAGGCACTACTTATCGCATCGTCCGGGTTCAATAAAGGTATCTCATTTGCATAAACTGTGCTAAAATAATCCGCAAAAGCATCGGCTGCTGCCTGGTCGACCACTTTGACATCACCGACCCGATATGAGTTCGTAGGCTGCCTATCTCTTTTCCTGTCATTAACAAATTCCCAAAATCTAACCGGATCATCAATTAAGTTTTGTTCCGTCAACCGCGTATGCCGCTTATAAGCATTGTCAATTAATTTTTTTACATGCCATCTGTAATATTTAAATAATTCTTTATCATAATCATTGCCATCATTTTTATATCGCTTTAAGTGATGATATTTTTTGCGTATGTTATTAATGATATCACCATCAAACCATTTTGGATAAACGTACTTAAAACTCTGCTTAGTTCGTAACTTAGTAGGGACGTACTGACTTATACAATCATTTAGGCGATCATAAAATAACTCAACTGCAGCATTCACATCTTTTGTAAAGTACAAGTCCGACCAATTCAACCCACTCAGCGCCGAATATAAACCTTGGAAGTCAGCTTTACGCCAATTATATTCAGCACTAGAACCCGAGCGTTGAGTAGGGGGTGGGGAGGACGGTGACGGTACAGGAGCCATAGAAATTGATCTCGTAGTAACCTCTAACGGGGGATGGTACTCGTCTATAGGTACCAAAGGTTCTACTCCAGCAGACACTGTGATTTGGTCATTAGATAGATTGCTAAGTACAAGATCCAACATGCCGCCACGCCTATTATACACCACATTACATTGTTTAAGGCCACAGTAATCACAAAATAGATTAAAATTTGTCAAGACATTAGCACTACAAGAGTTTAAATTAAAATCGCCTAGTAATAAAACATCCAGCGAAGCGTACATCATTATTGCATTTTCAATACATGTTAATACTCTCAGATATTTATCGTCCTTACAGTTAGGCGGCAAATAGACAACACAACATAAAGACTTATTAATGTTCTTACCACTTATAATGGCGAAAATAAGTTCCATATCAGACGTGAATCCGTCGATATCAATAACTTTTTGCAAGGTATAACAGTTACGAACAGCCAACAGTACGCCACCCCATCCTACATCGTTTAGCCGATCTTTACGCACAACTGCATACTCAGGAGGAAATAATTCACCGTCTGATACAGAACCAGTCAAAAATGTTTCAGTTAATACTATCACATCACAGTTACAATGAGTCAAATTATTTTTAAAAATGGTAGTTTTAGACCTTAAACCTCTAACATTTTGATAAAAATAAACAAGCTTATGTACTTTTCTCTTTGACACGAAAGTTCTGACGCCAAGGTTTTACACATATATCTTCGGCCCAGTTGTTAGGTGACATAATACTTTCGGCAATCTTTGATGGTACACCTAGTTTAAAAGAGGAGTAGCGTCCCCGGGATTTCAATTCCTCTACAGTAAAGTCACAGTTATCACTTATGTTGTGAAGGTGAGCACGTACCTGCTCAACTGTAGTGCCTTCACGTACATAGAAAAGGTGTAAGTACCTCCAACGTTCTGAAGCACGCAACGAAGTTGCTCCTGGAGCTGCAGTACCCCGAAGCACACCTGATAATGACGCTCGCCCTTTACGCCTCACTTGTGTCCACTCATCCTGGTTCCGTTGTTGGGTACTTTCTCCGATATTACTACTGCTTGCTGTCAGATTACCACCGTCAACTACGCTCGGCTTCGCTGGATCAGAAGCTCCCGAAAGGACTGGTGACGGAGGGAAGTAGGTGTAGTATCTTTGACGACCGGAAAAGTAGCTACAGAGTTTGCCGGCTTATTCCTCAATGTCGAACTTTTATGATTAAGCTTAGGTTTTGAATTACTCGAGCTTGATAAGTACTCTCGACCATCTTTGGTTATCTGTGTAGGTACTTCGACACTTTTATCCAGTGACTGAAGTTTTTCGTGTAAATCATCAATTCTAGCCGTTAGATAGCAGATCTTTTCGGAGACTAACGTAGTAAACTCATTAAACTGTTTTGTCAACAAAGTGCAAATTTTTGAAGAAAGGCGAGATTCAAAATCAGACTGTAATCCTTTTATTTCTTGCACTAATTGAGCCAAGTTTCCGGTGCTTAAGTCGCTCTTTGCCGCCACTTGTAGGGACGTTTACGATTACGAAGAGTAATGTTATCCGGGCTATCCATGGATACATCCAGGCAACCACTAGCAGTATTCAGACCAAAGCTCATCTGTTGACGGACAGGTGTTTGCGAGTTGTCCTGTTTAGGAATCTTGCTTCTACATTCAATACAAATCCATATCTTTTTGTGTTCAGACGTTAATGCAGTAAAAGTTTCAAACGTGAGATTAGCACACATAAGGTCAAAATAATTCAAACATTTGCGCACCTCATGTAAGTGTCATTCTCCTTAATTACACCGCGGCATCCCGCGCAGCTCACTTCACGAGTCATCTTGGCTGTTAATTAAACACGAAGCTCGGTGTAAGCAGCGGCCGGCCGGACCTCGCAGGTGGGTGACTCACTGCAGCGAGCGAATCGCGGGTTGTCGTAGGTCAGTTCGTAACGGCCGAATTATTTTTCAAAATGTTTTTGCTTGTATTTACACTTTGAAAAGGTGAATCGTTAAATAGTTTTCACTAAAAGCTGGCCCAATGCACACGCTTTAAGACTAGTATACACTCGAAACGGGTTGTCAACTTTTATACTAAGATTTACTTATTTGTTTACGGAGCAAAATAACACAGGTGTTTACTAATACGCATCAACCAGGCTAATAGCATATAATGGGAAGTACTAGTTCTGTTTTGATGATTTTGTTATCTAAGCAGGGTCACCAGGTACTCCAGATCTTCGATTTTCGAAGTTTTTATAGTTTTCCCTTTATGTAGCCATTAAACCCTAACTCTGTACCGAATTTCAGCTTTCTGAGTTAATGGGAAGTACTAGTTCTATTTTGATGATCATGAGTGAGTGAGTGCGTGAGTGAGTGCGTGAGTGAGTGAGTGAGTGAGTGTCTGTCGAAAATGCGAAACTTTGCTTTCGTTTAACGTCTGAACTAAATGACCTACAGACTTGAAATTTTGGATTTAAAGTAAGTTATTATATCTTACTAGATGACGAAAATTTCAGCGCTCTGGTATTATCCAAAGGTTCTCAAATCGGGCCTGAAAATGCGACGAAATGGATCTGTAAAGGATGGTACGACAGTGTTTGCTTCGCGCTCGACTTGGCGGGGGCACTACCGTGCCCCCAGATGTAAGATATACTTGTGTGAACGCGTGTGGCGTTTCCTGAATAATATCAGCTCAAGAATTTGGATAAGTTATTGTGGGATACGAATAAGGTCGCTGGTGAAAAATGGGTGTGGACTGTATTTTTCGAATTTATAAATGGGACAGTTACTCGGACAAATTGTAGAAAAGAGCTCACGGAGCGCAATACAAACACCACATACCACAGACATCCGAATAAACAATTAGACTAGACAAGCCGCCAAGTTTATAGGCAGTCCCAGTGTCGCAATTTCTTTTCGGTTCTTACCTTTGAAAAGTTTTCTTTTAAAACACTATAACACTAACAACAAATTAAAAACCTTAAAAATAAAATATTATAATTAAATAATATAATAACTAAGTAAAATAAAAAGAACTCACCTTTTTCTATTAGTTGAACTGAGAGCTGTGATATGAAACACATTTTCCTACACGACGCTCTCAACCTGAACAAAGTATCAAATCTCCGATCACGTACAAAGGGGGCGGCCTAACAAACCGGATAAATACATATCACACCGAAAGTATAAAGGTATCTTGAATCATAATAATGTTCTATTTTGAAAAATAAAGGCAGCTTTTCATAAACTTAAATATGCAAATGCATCGAAAAGGTTCGATGACGATAAATTAATGATTGTGAAAGATTACATGGAGATTACGAGATGGTAGACTCGATACTGAGTCGTCTAGGTAGGTACCACCGCAGTGACATATATCATCCCGGGAAACACGAGTGTTATGCACTTTTGTGTTTCGGGATGAGGGCACTGTAGCTAGTCACATTACCGGGTATGAGAGACCTCATATCTACCTCCTAACCTCGGAAATCGGGTAACGGGCGCAGTGCGGCATTGATGGAGGATAATAACTGTCTGTCAGTTGTTGGTCTCCTTTAATGCCGCTCTGTCATGGTCTGGCGTATCACTTACCATCAGGTGAGCGTCCAGACCGTCCTGTACTATAACATAAAAAAAATCATCGCAAAGATCGGTTATAGAATTGGTGACCGAAAGTTCAAGTTTGTCCACGGCACAACACTAAATTTAATTCTGCATGATCCTTATTGAAGCCAAAAATCTTCCATTATTAAATGAAGGCTTAACCTAACCTAATTCCCGTTTCGTAGGGTAACCATCACGAACATACATCACCATCAACTCATTATACGTCCCCATCGAGGGGCACGAGTCTATCAGTACGCGGGTGTTTAGGCCTTAGTCGTACACGCGTGCCCAGTGCGGATTGGCCGACTTCACTTACAATCTGTGAATCTCTTCGCAGGCGTGCGCAGGTTTCTTCACGATGTTTTCCTTTTATTGTGGAAACATTGAAAACTTGAAATGCGCTTTGACTCTACATTTAAAAGTTGTAATGTGAATCTGTGGAATAATTGCCGACGTATGTGTATCCCGAAGAGTAAATCTGGATGTCTTCAAGTCGAGAGTAAATATTTTATTATTATTATTTAGGTAATTTCTAGGTAAGCGTGCTTCATCCTAGACATCGACGATGTTTGGCACCAGACATGGTGTAGTCCAAAAGCTGGCCTATTCAAAGTAAAAATAATTTAAAAGTAAGACTACATTTTCTGATGTGTATTGATTCGCTATGTCTTACAACAAGAGACAGTCTTCTTTATCAGCTACTGTGTAGGATAGTAACAAATGCACTTAACGAATTTTTTATCCATAATTTCAAATTAATAATTATTCCGAATTAAAACTTAATTCTTCTTTCAACAAGGGGCAAGGCTGGGGCAGAACAGGTTTCAATTGTCTCAATTCGCCACAGCTCCGTGTGACAGACAGACATAATGCTTACAAAATCATCGCTGGAGTATAGGATAAGTAGTACAATAAAACAAATGCATTCAAACGAAAAATTTATTGATTCACAATTTAGAAACTTGATTCTTCAAAGCCGAAAACGTATCACCTAAACTGAAGCCAATCGAACGCCTAAATGTTACTTCCGCTGTCCCAATCTACCACGGACAAGGACAAGGGGGTGGGCAGGGGCAGGGACAGGGGCAAGGTGGAGGACAAGGACACGGTGGGGGACACGGGCACGGTGGCGGACAGGGGCAAAGTGGGGGACAGCAGGGTGGGGGACAGCATGGCGGGGGACAGCAGGGTGGGGGACAGCAGGGTGGGGGACAGCAGGGCGGAGGACAGCAGGGTGGGGACAGCAGGGCGGTGGGCACGGGCAAGGGCACGGGCACGGTGTAAATATAGTCACAGGTCCAGTACAGGGCGGGCATGGTCTCCCCACGCAGATGGAAGGCGGGCTGATGCAGGGCTGTCCGATATCGCCGTAGCAGACGGTGGACCCGTCGCATTGCTTCTGGCAGCGCCAGGGTGCGGCGGCTACGTAGCCGACTAGAGCTGGAAAATTAATATAACATTATACCCTGAATTAACTAGAATATGGTCCATTTTCTACGAACACATCTGGGTAACTAGTGAAATTACTGGGTATAAGAGACCGAACATCTGTTGTCTCGGGTGACAGGCGCAGTGCGGCATTGATGGTGGATAATGACTGATATCAGTGGTTGGTTTCAATCAATGCCGCTCTGTCATGGCCAGGCGTATCACTTAGGTACCATCAGGTGAGCGTCCTGACCGTCCTGTACACTTTGTAACATTAAAAAACTACTAGCACGGCCTAGACTCATCATCAGCTCATAATACGTTCCCACCGAGGGGGAGAGAGGTCATCCTCGCGGGCCCAGCTCGGTTTGGCTGACTTCACGCACATCCCTTAAATCTATTCGCAGGCGTGTGCAGTTTTCCTCAAGATGTTTTCCTTCACCGTGAGAGCGTCGGATAAACGTACATATAATTTCGATAACTTATATCTTCGTGGCGGGATTTGAACCTGCACCCTCCAGATAGGAAAGCAACAGTCCACACCAATGAGCAACCGACGCTCTCTAACATTGATAAAAATATCAAACTTTTTATCAATTAATCATCAAAAAATCCCATTTGTTTCCACTTGGTCGTACTCCCAATTGGGGAATTGGGAGATGGACGGTTTCTCATTTCACCGGATTCAGAACAGACATATAAACAATATTTCGTGTATTAACAAACAAAATTTGTTAATTAATCAACTTACAAAGTTGCGTACACTTGTTGATAAATAAAATAAAAATAAATATGACACTGACATTCACACAGCGCCATCTAGTCCCAAGTTAAGCGTGGTATGGCTACTAAGCAACTGATAAACATACTTATACACAGTTTTTATTGTAAATACATACATATTATACATAGAAAACACCCAGACCAATACAACAGACATGTTGTTTTGTTCGTTAATATAAATTTTATTTCTTTAAGGAACGTATCACCTCAAATTCTGGAGGTGAGCGTTAGTGACTGTAACACAGTTCTTGTAACTAATACGGACATTATCGAACACTTTATTGTTTATATTAATTTTAATGAGTTCCAATAAAGATTTTTTTAAAATAATTATTATGTGAATGCACACAAATGTTTGTACTGCCCGGGTATCGAACCCGGAGCCCTTGTAGTAGACGACGTCTCGACCATTCCACCAAATGAGTCGTAAAATAAGTAAAAGTAGATATTACAGACTAAGGCTCTTATTCTAGAACGAGACACAAGCGTTGATAGGTTTAGCGCTCTATCCGATAAATAGCACCATCCCTTTCTAACTCAACTCAAGTAAAGATCAACGTTGAGTCTCGTTTTCGAATACGGGCCTTAGTGTCTAATCTTAATAATTCCAAAATAATATGTTATTACTCAACTATAATACGATCCATCTGGTGTAATGGTTGAGATGTCGGCTATTACACCGAGGGTTCCGGGTTCAATCCCCGAGCAGTTGAAAACAATTGTGTGCATGAACATGTCTGTTAGTATTGGTCTGGGTGTTTTCTATATATAATATGTATGTATTTACAAAAGAAATAATTAAGTATGTTTGTTGTTGAAGCGTAGGCCTACCCCCAACCAGATGGACGGAAGACCTGGTTAAGGTGGCGGGTAGCAGATGGATGTCAACTGCTAGGGTTCGGCCCGCGTGGAAATCATTAGGGGAGGCCTTTGTTCTGCAGTAGACATTTTGGGCTGTGATGATCATCCGTTGTTTAGTATCCACATTACAGTATAATGCTTAGTTTGGGGCTAGATGGCGCTGTGTGAATGTCAATGGATATTTATTTATTAATATCAAGATTGGATCTTAGCGTGGTAGTTATAAAGTGACTTACCCAATACCAGTAGTGCCTTGAGACCCACATCTTGTTTTCTGACATAGACCGGCTAAACTTCCACCTTTTATATTTTACTAGAATTTCTATTTTCATAACAATCGAGTAACAGCATATAAAAACATTCAGTATATAGCATGATGTTAAGGCATTTTCAGACTGAAGTGATAGTGTAAATTTAGTGGCAGGTAGTAAGTTTTACTAGGTGGTAGACTCGGTACTGAGTCGTCTAGGTGGGTACCACCACAGTGACAGGTATCGTCCCGGGAAATAGGAATTCTTTGCGCTTCTGTGTTTCTTGATCAGGGTACTGTAGCTATGTAATTACCGGGTATGAGATGCGATCATGAATTCATTAGACCCAGGGCTGAAACAACTGAGGGGTCTTGGTTCTGCGACATACGTGACCAGCCCACTGCCACTTCAAATTGCTGATCCGGCGGGCTATGTCGGTAACTTTGATATATGATTGCAATAAATTCTTTATTGCACAAAAAACAAAAATATTACTGAAATCTATGCAAGTATACATTGTCGAAAAGGATACCCCATGAGCGGAGCACTAGCATAATATTATAATAATTTATTTAAAAAATAATCTTAAACTAAAAAGTGTACGGACCATGAATCTGTAGATGTCATTATATTAATAAAAAAAAAAATTGGCTGTATGATAATTAACTCCTTGCACATGATTCAAGATATAAAAAATATACGCGATTTAAACTGTTTTTACCGCCAACACACAATGTTAAAGATATATTGAATTGTAGTTTGCGTCGGTTGGTGTTTTTCTTGCTAATAAACTAGATTTGTCTAGTATTAACAAGTTTTTTGCAATTTCATCTTTAAAAATCCCAGACAAACTATTATGCATAACTGGCAACACACACTGGTCAAAGACGTTCGTCTTGAGATACTGAAGTATACAACAATGTACTTATTGCAAAAGGGTCATCCCTGTCATAAAAGAACTAAAACTATTACGAGTACAGTAATAGCGGAAGAAATAGTATTATATTGCGTAATCCCCTTTCCTATATCTTTTTATCCGATACTAGCTGACCCGACAGACTTCGTCCTGTCAGAAAAATTTGTAATGTGCCAGTGTTTTGTTTACCTTTTTTATATTCTTTGCAAAAATTATCTTGAACAGAACCGTCACCTGGTAATAATTCGGTGTGAATAAAAATAATTAAATCAAACACTTACATTTAAAGTAAATAATTTTAAATGAACTTTATATAATAATAGCAATAAAGCTCAAATTGATTCTACGTTTTAGTTAGAAAACGTTTTGTATGTGAAAAAGAAAAGGGCTGGTTTTAGGGTTTTCCTGGCAATTATTCGATTTTTTCTCGCCGTAAGAACCATCCTTGGACTTCAACGAACATTTTAAAAAAAGAATTGGCCAAATCGGTCCAGGCGTTGTTGGGTTATGCGCTTACCAACACATTTTGCGATTCATTTTTATATTATATGTAGATTGATTGAAGTAACTGGAATATCCTGATTTTGCCTTTATCGAGAGTGAATCAGTTAAACAATCACAAAAATCGCATGACTTTTTCATTACTGTTTTCTATTTATTGTTTTGAAATTATATTTTATTCTTAATTTTAGATAGCAATAACTTTTAATGGATTATTTTTAATAAAGCCTTTTTTAATTATAATAATTGTGAATTGTAATTTATTTTATTATTATTATTTTATTTTTCTTATAATTTTATTTCTTTTATCATTTTATTATTTAATTAAATATTTAATTTTAATATTTTTACTGTTTTATTTTTAATGTTTAATATAAGTGGAGTATGTAATATGGATTTTTATATCTGAAATAAAAAAAATATTTAATTAATGCGTACAGCGTGCAAATAAGAGCACATATTTACTTTAAACAAACTACCCTAATTTTGCGCAAGATATCTCGGACCTCCGCTTTTTAACCCCCGACGCAAAAAGACGGGTGTTATAAGTTTGACGTGTTTGTCTGTGTGTCTGTCTGTGGCACCATAACTCCCGAACGAGTGGACCGATTTTGATTTAGTTTTTTTTGTTTGAAAGGTAATTTAATCGAGCGTGTTCTTAGCTATGTTTTATTAAAATCGGTTAAGCCGTTTATAAGATATAGGGGATGAAATTGGGAATGAAAAACCGATTGTTTGCAAAATATGCCCGAATGGGGTATCAAATGAAAGGAAATGATTCGTACATTACAATAGTAAGTAAGTTAAAACAGGGGTGTTATAAGTTTGACGTGTCTGTCTATATACTAAAATCTAACTTAACCTAACCTACCTATAAAAAGTGTGAAATAAAAATTAAATTAAAAATTTAAAAAACCCCCGACAAATGTATGTATTTGAATTGTTAGTTTAAGAGCGGTCCCCCAACGCGAGGTTTTTTTTTAGAATTATTAATAGATTCTTAGGTACTTTAACATTAAGTTTCTTTTATTATTTTTTACTTTTTAAAGGGAAATTACTTAAGTTCTTGTGTCGGGGGTTTTATAAATTTTTAATTTAATCCAGTTTCCACCCAATTCATACAAGCAAATCCAACAATCGGTCACTTTTATGTTGCTAAGTGTAAAGGACGGCTAGACACACACCTGATAATAAGTGATACGACTGACCATGACAGAGCGGCATTGATTGAGACCAACAACTGATAAACACTTATTATTCTCCATCAATACCGCACTGCGCCCCACACCTGAGACAACAGATGTTAGGTCTCTCATACCCGGTAATGTGACTGGCTACAGTGCTCTCATCCGGAAACACAGAAGTCCAAAACACTGTTTCCCGGGACGATATCTGACACTGCGGTGGTACCTACCTAGACGACTCAGTACCGAGTCTACCACCTAGAAAACTTAACTTGATTACTTGTTTATCTTAGAATCCCCAGGGTTCAATTTAAGGCCCTTATTAAGGCTTATTTTCAATATATGTAAATGACCTCCCTGAAAAAAGGGTACTATACTATTGACGAATATTTATGTGATAAAATCCTTAAAATATCTGTACATGAAAATCAAGTTATAAAAAGGCTGTACTGGTGACTTTTCTTGGGTATTTCTTTTTCAACAGGTCAAAACGCCGAAGCGCTTTTTCCAAGTATCAAAATTCATTTTTGTGCTTTATTATAAATGTTTTTTATTGTATTTTTTGTATTCTTTTTCTCGTTCATAAGTGCTTTTTGTAAGCCTAATCTGATTAAATGGATTTTAAATTTGACTTTGAAATAAATAATAAAAAAAAGTATCAAGGGAAAGATGGGATCCTTAAACCACAGAAGGTCATCTTAACATCTCAACCAACTGCCCGTATAAAAATATAATCCGTATAAAATCGATTTTCCAAGTTTTCGTAAAAAAACCATAGCACATCGTAAACATAGTATTTCAACGCATACTTACATGATTTTTCATTTGGAACTAGTATAAATACTAGGCGGTGATCTGGTAATCCTGCACTCTGTTGTCGAAGATGGGGCGACTTACGGCTTTGGGTGTTCTAGGTGAGATATATAAATATAACGAAGTATTTTCATATAAGCTTACAATAAAGTACACACAGAATTTGGGTGCGTGACCTGAAGATCGTGGGCTGAATCCCACGGGGGAACTTCACTTGATGATGATGACATTAATTCGAAAATACTCATTTCATATTTGGAAAAACAACATATTTTAAATAACTTCTTAAGAATGTCACATAAAAAAACCATAGGAATAACTTATTTAGAAAGAGGTATTATCTTTTTCTTCCTATCGTGTCGAAGGCAAGCACACATTCAAATTTTAGCGGCCCAGAAACCAGCCACAGTGACAGCATTATTTGGAATGACACATTTAAAATTAATTATTTAAAATGACTCATTTATAATGACATATTTTGAATAACTCATTTGTAACGACACATGTTAAATAACTCATTTCGTATGACACATTTTGAATAATTCATTTGAAATGACAATTTTTGCAAATCTCATTTAGTATGTCATATTTTAAATAACGCATTTTATATTACTTATTTGGAATGACGCAATAATTTAATTCACAAAGACATATTGATTGTACAGTGACAGTAATTTACTATTTGTTTTCAATCTCCAGCTCTAATAGCATCAACCCTCGCGGCGCCAGCACCACAGTACCCGTGCTGCCCTCCCCCTTGTCCGTGTCTACCCCCTTGTCCCTGTCTTCCCCCTTGTCCGTGCCCACCACCGTGTCCATGTCCTCCGCCATGTCCTGAGCCGTGTCCGTGTCCAAGCCCGTGCGATCCTTGCCAACCGACGCCGAGTAAGTACCAGTCTTTGGATTTCATTAATCTAAATATATACAACTCAAAGGTGACTGACTGACATAGTGATCTGAGGGGGGAGGTTGAATGAGATGATCATCATTATCAGCTCATTCAACCTCCCCCCTCCATCCACACAGCGTCATCCAGTTACTTTCGATTTTACCCAGTTTGATTTTAATATTGGCTGAATCACATGATTGTCTGAGAAGATCCTACTTTTCGATTTCGTGCTTCGGAGGATGCTAGCCGGCCAGCCTGGCTACTGTTAGAATCATAGCCATTAACGTCCAACAATTCACATTAAGTCTGTATGGTGGGTTCTGGGCCAAGTAACCCAGACCGATAGTGTGGAAAGGTCAGTGTTCCGCAGTGGCACGTTTAAGACTACATAAAGAAGAGAAATAAGATGAAGATGAAAGAACCATCTGAGTACCAGGGCACTTTGAGGCTTTGTAAGAAAGTACCATGAAGTTGCTGACTTTATCCAAAATGTACCTAATTAACTGCTTTAGTTTTATTGTGATCTGAGTAGATAATTTAGGCGCTGCGTGGTTCAGAGTATTCCAGAGTTTCAAATCCATGATGGAACCGTATAGTAAGAAGTCACTTGGAACGATCTTTTCTAATTTAGTTTAGACATTGCACTGACCGTAAATATTATATCTACGTATATTTCTTTAAACTAGCGCCATGCGGTGATGGAGCCATCAAAGTACAACTACAGAGGAACTGCATCCCGGAAAGACTTCGAGCAGCCGGCTTCCAGCAGATACCAGTACCAGGAGGCAACGTGTTCATCGCATCCTCTCCCGACGTGGTGATCCAACCTCCACCTATACTGGTGAAACCCCGACCTCTTGCCCCTATCACCCCACCACCGATAATCGTGCACCCAGCTCCTTTACCCCCTATCACGCCGCCTCCGATCCTCGTGAGACCTCCACCACTAGCTCCGATCTGCCCGCCTCCCTTGACAGTCAGACCACCGCCACTTGCACCAATCCAGCCGCCTACAATCTGCGTCAGGCCTCCGAGACCACCGCCAGTTCAGCCAGCAGCGATAAATATCTGTCCACCGACACCTTCGCCAATAAATCCACCACAGATAGTAGTAAGACCACCGTGCCCTGCGACCATACAGCCACCGACTATTACGATCACGACTGATAACTTAATGCGAGGAGGACCATGCCCTTGCCCACCACCTTGCCCGTGCCCTTGCAGTTAGAAGACGAAAGCCGCAGCATCTTTTAGTACAAAGCTATTGAGAGGTATATTCAAATTTCGATGCTGTTTTAAACCTCAATGCTGACTTTTGTAATTCTTTAAAAGTACGTTTACTGTCCTTAAAGAATTATTGCTTCAGTACACTGCTGAATGTAGACTACTCAATTTTCACATTAAGTTTCAGAATTCTTTCTTAAAGTAGATCTTTAAAAATGGATAACGTCTCATGCATCCAGTCCATCCATCCAATGTATCCCAGTGGAAGCTACTGAAAAAACAGCGGAGGACTTTTGTCGCAGCCAAATACTTTTGCAAAACCTAAAGGCTTCTTAAATATGTTAGTTGTTAAAGAACAACCAACAAATTGATCTTCTTCTTTGTTATCTTCAAAGTGAGAAGGACCGTTTAGCGGATTCCCTATGCTAAATGTACAAACCAGTCTCTAGGTTCTTATTCAATGCAAGAAGATTTTATTGTATTGCAGTATTTACGTGTCACATATTATAATCACAATGACATCTGCTTTGAGGATTTCAAGTTGAGAGATCGCCATCTTGCTTTGTAAAATCAGAAAAATGTTTGTAGATTAAACAATTATTTTTCAGCATTTTCTTAGAAAATCTACGCATCGTCTTTAGTTTTAATCAATTGACAGGATCGAATTTTGAATAGCCTTTTGTATATTGTATTCATAATAAATTAAGTATTTTCATTACGTAAGCAAATATCTTAGGTCACAGCTGTTACTGATATTCTTGACAAAGGATGACATATAACCTAAGTCAGACGTCATCTTGAATATAGTAAATTCTGAGTGTTAAGTAGAATCTAGAATGTCAGAAATAATAACGTTGCTCCGATTTGCTTTAGTAATGAAAATGTTTTACAAAAGATCTCTTAAATAACGACAATGGCGAATACTAAGGACTTACTGATATCATTTGTAAATAAAACCCCGTAATTATTTCGATCTGTAGCGACTATTTGTAAACTTAGCTTAAGTATTTATGTATTTATGAATATATAGTTCAATTTATTTTATTGATTTTTATTTCACTATATATAATTTTACTTCGAGAGGGAGGCTAGTAGGAGGGTTCAGTTGGGCTGGGCGGAATTCGGTAAGCTACGTCATGTCCTAACGTCAACTATTCCGCAATGCTTAAAGACGAAAGTGTTTGAGCAATGCGTCCTACCCGTACTAACATACGCAGCTGAGACATGGACACTGACTGCGGGATTGGTTCACAAGTTCAAAGTCACTCAACTTCTCAGTCTCTCTTAGGGATAAGATTAGAAATGATTTAATTCGTGAGAGAACTAAAGTTACCGACATAGCCCGCCGGATCAGCAAGTTGAAATGGCAGTGGGCTGGTCACGTATGTCGCAGAACCGATGGCCGTTGGAGCAGACGAGTTCTGGAGTGGTGACCGCGTCTTGGCAAGCGTAGCGTAGGACGCCCTCCGGCCCGATGGACCGACGACTTGCGAAAGGTCGCTGGTGAAAGCTGGATGAGAAAGGCGGAGGACCGGGATGTCTGGCGCAAAATGGGGGAGACCTATGTCCAGCAGTCGACTGCAATAGGTTGAATAGAGAGATATAATTTTAACTCCCTGTCGTCGTATTTTAAGGGCGACGATTTTTTTATATGGTATTGTTTTAAACTTAAATTCAGCTCAATCTCAAAGTCAAAATATCTTTATTTAATCTTTTACAGATGTTTTGTATATTGTTTAATGACTACCACCGGTTCGGATAAAGTAGGATCTTCTAGAATATACATCTTCTATTGTAGAGTAACTCGAGTTTCTTGCCGGCTCTTCTCGAAGATCCTACTTAGTCCGAACCGGTGGTAGAGTCACAAAAAATATGATAATAATAACAATTGACGATTCAAAAGTATCTGTAACAGATTTATTTGAATAAAGTTTTTTTTTCTTTCTTCTTTCTTTCTGTACTTATATGTATCCGTTTAGGTTTGAACAAAACAAACAATATAAAAATATAACGACGACCCATTTGGTGTTGCGGTTGAGAGGTCGGCTGCAACACCAAGGGTTCCGGGTTCCCCGGGCAGTGCAAACATTTGTGTGCATGAACATGTCTGTTTGTAATGGTCTGGGTGTTTTCTATGTATGATAAGTATGTATTTACGAAAAAAAAATGTATTTAAGTATATTTATCCGTCGTTTAGTACACATAATACAGGCTTCACGCTTAACTTGGGGCTGGATGGCGCTGTGTGAATGTCAGTGGATATTTGTTTATATTTTTTTTTATTTATTATTTTCCACTGTTGGCAAAAATCACCTGGTTAAAAAAACAATTTCAATACTAGTACAATACAATTTACATGAAATAGTTGGTGCTCATTTGTGTAGACTGTTGCCTTCCGATCTTGAGGGCTCAGGTTCAAATCCCACCACGTACCAATGTGTTATCGAAATTATATACGTTAATCCGACGCTCTCCCGGTGAAGGGAAAATATCTTGAGGAAAACTGCACACGCCTGCGAAGAGATTCAAGTGCGCTTAGTGGTCCAATCCGCACTGGGCCCGCCTGGATAACCAAGGCCTGCACAAAGATTATGAGCAGGGTATGCAAAGTGAATGATATGAATCGCAAAAACAATAGAATTCATTTAATCAAAAAATAAGCACTGGTGTTAAGTGCAGATCGCATATCGTTTAAACACAACACCAATCAAAATATAATTCAAAATACACAAAAAACCCGACTGCTAAAACCCCATGACAATGAAAATAAACTAATTACCTGCTTGAATCTCGTTTTTAAATACGGGCCTTAAAGTAATTAATTCGGACATACATTTAGTCTTTTACCTAGGACCTGATTTCATTGTGTATTCCAGACTGTACCTTATCTTACTATCTTCGGCAGTACTGCCTATGATAAGACTATGACGTGAGAATGGAAGCATAGAAAAGCCAGCAGTGCTGCCACTTTAGCCCATTTGTAGCGAGATCTAGCACTTTTTAGTATAGGTGAACTCCTTTTTAACAATTTAGTACGAAAAGGGCAATCTACCTTTTGTTCACTGACTGAAAATATTACCAAATTATGAAGTTTTCGACATGCTAACAAGTACTTCTTTGACGACCAATTTGGTGTTGCGGTTGAGAGGTCGACTGCAATGCTTGAGGTTCCGGGTTCGATCCCGGGCAGTACAAACATTTGTGTGCATGAACATGTCTGTTTGTAATGGTCTGGGTGTTTTCTATGTATAATATGTTTGTATTTACAAAAAAAAATGTAAATATGTATGTTTATCCGTTGTTTAGTACCCATAATACAGGCTTCACGCTTAACTTGGGGCTAGATGGCGCTGTGTGAATGTCAGTGGATATTATTTATTATTTATTTCATCTGTCATGATGACGTTTTTTTAGACGCTCTAAAAAGACAGCTCCATTATTATTTCAGCATTTTTAGAACAGTAAATCTTTTGATGCTAAATCTAGCCCTAGCTAGCCCTTTTTAACTTCTCAAAAAGCCCTTTTTTAAAACTCAGGTGGCAACACTGAAAGTCAGTTACGATCAGATATGTCTTAGTTTCCGTTGGGAGCCGTGTATAGGAGATACGGATTCCATTTCCCGGTTTTTCTTTACGGCTTTTTGAAATGAAAACTAACTTTTCCGTGTGGCGGATTTTCCTAAACACATTCGACGCAAACGCTTTTTAAGGAAAACATTTGTTATAAGTTTGACCTGAAGCCGTTTTTATGTCATAAGTGAATGGGACGGTCAGAGCGCTTACCTGGTGGTAAGTGATACGCCTGACCATGTCAGAAGCAGTGTTAAAGGAAATTGTGTCTCGGGTGACGGGCGCAGGGTAGTGTTGACGGAAAGTAATAACTTTCTATCTATCTATTCAACCTTTCGCAGTCCACTGATGGACATAGGTCTCCCCCATTTTGCGCCAGTTATCCCGGTCCTCCGTTTCCCTCATCCAGCCTCCACCAGCGACCGCCCGCAAGTCGTCGGTCCATCGGGCCGGAGGGCGTCCTACGCTATGCTTGCTGAGACGCAAGTAATAACTATCTACTGTTATTGATTTCTATAAACACTGCTTCTGTCATGGTCAGGCGTATCACTTACCACCAGGTGAGCGCTCTGACCGTCCCGTTCACTTATGATTTCTATCAACACTGCTTCTATCATGGTCAGGCGTATCACTTACCACCAGGTGAGCGCTCTGACCGTCCCGTTCACTTATGATTTCTATCAACACTGCTTCTATCATGGTCAGGCGTATCACTTACCACCAGGTGAGCGCTTTGACCGTCCCGTTCACTTATGATTTCTATCAACACTGCTTCTATCATGGTCAGGCGTATCACTTACCACCAGGTGAGCGCTCTGACCGTCCCGTTCACTTATGATATAAAGGCTTTAGTAGATTATACTTACTATTAAGCGAGCGAGCTGACCGTCCCCTTCAAATAAAACTATAATAATGTTTAAATCAATTTATTAGTGAAACTATTAATTAGGTTCATGGGTATTTGTAATGGCAGGGCAACAAGAGAGCCTAGGCCAGAGGAAGTATAGTCCACGCCCACTTGTGGTCTGCAAACAGCCACTGACGCCAGTGCTGGAAAGGAAAACATGGTTAACTTAAGATAGAAAGAAAAACAGGAAATTAATGAATAAAAATCCACTGACATTTTCACATCACCTACGCAAAGTACTGCTGGAAGAAATCTCTTATTAGAGATAAGCCTACCTGCACTTATTGTTCCTTTTTGTTACTTTTAAGTTGTCAACCTTTGTACGAAATAAATAAATAATAAAAAGTTATAAATTTCCTAGGAAATCGATAAATTTGCCATTTATATTATTTCTCGGTGTCATATACACAAGGGCGGATCCAGGTTTGGTGCCAGGAGGGGGTCACATAGTAGTAGTCAAGTTAACAACTTATAAGGTATTTTGTTTATGTACGTTATTATAGCACTTGAAAAAAGCTCAGGGGGGGTCATGACCTCCATGGCCCTCCCCCTGGATCCGCCGTTGCATATACATCTATACATAAAAATAATATGCAGGATTTTCAGCTGTTTATAAATACCTCACATAAAAAAAATTGTGCCTTTTATAATTAAAGAAACTATATTCATATGATGCCTCTCATACACCAAATAAGTAGAAATCATTACTAACAACTAAAAACCTTAAAAATTAAATATTATAACTTTGACGACCCATTTGGTGTTGCGGTTGAGAGGTCGGCCGCAACACTAAGGGTTCCGGGTTCGATCCCCGGGCAGTACAAACATTTGTGTGCATGAACATGTCTGTTTGTAATGGTCTGGGTGTTTTCTATGTATAATATGTATGTATTTACAAAAAAAAAATGTATACATGTATGTTTATCCGTTGTTTAGTACCCATAATACAGGCTTTACGCTTAACTTGGGGCTAGATGGCGCTGTGTGATTGTCAGAAGATATTTATTTATTTATTATTATTAAAAAAATAACTAAAATAAAAAAAATATAATAACTAAATAAAATAAATAAAAGAACCCCCCTTTGGTAAAGTTCCGAAGACACTGGCAGCGTTACCCCTTTGAATCGCTAAACTAATTCTTTGACCAAGGTAGCTGCCAGATCTTCGGTATCCAGTAATGTCGACTAATCGTTTGGAAATCTCTTTGAAAAGCCTCAAAGCACTAGGACCCCACGGACCAAGGGTCTCGACACCGAATGGGACAAAGTCATATTCAGAGCCTAGACCCCTGTATTTGCACGTTTTGGCTTTGTCAGCCGCTTCACACGCCGCACCAGCTCTGTTGTTGGTTCCATGTAGATGGGAAGGGGCTAGTGTGTCTGCACAGGTAGCATCCCACACCAGCAATAAAATAATATTGTTACTTTGTAATAAACTTGTTACTGTTTGTAATATCGAAATAACCGTTTTTTTACATACATATGAATTAATACTTGGAGCATACGCCAAAACAACATTCTAACCAATGACGCTTTAAGTCGCCAGACGCAATATTTTTTTATTGAGTCTGGATTTCTGGCGTTCAACGGGTTACACATTTTTGTGTGTGTGTCTATTTGTTCCGAGTAATCTCCGAAATGGCTAGATCGATTTCGACGGGACTTTTTTTGGTGGATAGCGCTCTGGTATTATCCAAAGGTTCTCAAATTGGGGCCTGAAAATGCGGCGAAATGGATCCTGTAAAGGATGGTACGGTAGTGTTTGCTTCGCACTCGACTTGGCGAGGGCACTGCCGTGCCCCCAGATATTTTAATAGTATATGAAATAATTATGATGGGGATGTTAAAATAAAATATCCACTGACATTCACACAGCGCTATCTAGCCCCAAACTAAGCATGAGCCTGTAATATGGATATTAAACAACGGATAAACATACTTGTATAATTTTTTGTAAATTTATACTTCATAAACATAGAAAACACACACCACATAACAAACAGACATGTTAATGCTCACAAATGCTTGTTCTGCCCGGGAATCGAACCCGGAACCCTTGGTGTAATAGCCGACGTCTCAACCATTACAAAAAAATAAAGGTCTATGTAATAACAAAACTTACCTAAAATGCTCAATAATCTGGGAAACAGCTTCATCTTGTTATTATTAAATAAGCACTGCCAAGTAAACAAGTTACAAGAGGTTTTAAAATATAAATTATTTATATAGTTACGGTTATTAGTAGAAAATTTATAGTTGAAGTGTTGTTTGGTTGAAATACTTATAATATCGATTCGTCATGAGCTCATTAAACGTCCCAACCGTGGGACACGAGCCTACCCGTACGCGGGTGTATAGGCCTTAGTCGTCCACGGGGGCCCAGTGCGGGTTGTATGACTTCACGCATAACCTTTGAATCTCTTCGAAGGCGTGCGCAGGTTACCTCACGATGTTTTCATACCTATTCAACCTTTCGCAGTCCACTGCTGGACATAGGCCTCCCCCATTTTGCTCCAGATATCCCGGTCCTCCGCTTTTGTCATCCAGCCTCCACCAGCGACTTCTCAAGTCGTCGGTTCCTCGGGCCGGAGGGCGTCCTACGCTACGCTTGCCGAGACGCGGTCTCCACTCAGGAACTCGTCTGCTCCAACGGCCCGAGTATTTTTTTGTTTTCATACGATTAAGTATAATTATGATTTCACTATTTTGTTGTTATGCATAGTTTATGAACCTGTGTACTACAACTGTATTCAATGTTGCGTTCATTAAAATGGTTTCATAGCAAGTCGCTTTGATTTGTCATCATCATCAGCTCATTAAACGTCCCCACCGAGGGGCACGAGCCTACCCGTATAGGGTGTTTAGGCCTTAGTCGTCCACGCGGGCCCAGTGCGGGTTGGACGACTTCACACACAACCTTCGAATCTCTTCGCAGGCGTGCATGAAGGTTTCCTCACGATGTTTTCCTCCACCGTAAGAGCGTCGGATAACGTACATATATTTTCGAAAATTCGAAAACACATTGGTACGTGTCGGGATTTGAACCTCAGCCCTCCCGGTAGGAAGGCGACAGTCCACACCACTGAGCCACCGACGCTCCGTACGCTTTGATTTGTATGGGTTATCATTTGGTTTCAAAAGTTTTATCTATAAATGTACTTTAAAAATGGACAAATGAATGCCCTGCCTTTGAAGACTAATACGATTGTCGATAATTTTCGATATCTGTAAAATAATAAAAAAAAATCTAGATTAATCCATTTTCCGTTAATACTGACATGCTCTCGATACCCAAGACGATCAAATGTAATAGGCATGATGTCTGGGTCATGGAATGGTAAAAAACACAGACATCAGAATATACAATTAGACTGGACAAGCCGCCAAGTTTATAGGCAGTCCCAGTGTCGCAATTTCTTTTCGGCTCTTACCTGTGAAAAGTTATTATATTTCTTGGTAAATTTACTGATTCATTGCGACGATGGCATGTTACAATTGCACAGGATGGCATTTTGAAATCATCATCAGCTCATTAAACGTCCCACCGAGGGGCACGAGCCTACCGTGTAGGGTGATTAGGCCTTCGTCGTCCACCCGCGGGCCAGTGCGGTGGACGACACGACTTCACACACCAACCTTCGAATCTCTTCGCAGGCGTGCATGAAGGTTTCCTCACGATGTTTCCTTCACCGTAGCGTCGGATAACGTACATATATTTTCGAAAAATTCGAAAATACATTGGTACGTGTCGGGATTTGAACCTCAGCCCTCTCGGTAGGAAGGCGACAGTCCACACCACTGAGCCACCGACGCTCTTTTGAAAAAAAACGGTAATTTCTTCTTAATTCGTGCGTCTTGACTCGTCTCACAGAGCGTAAACTAGTAGCCAGTGTATGCTCGTTGAGCTTACAGTTGTCGCTCTTTAAACGCGGCTTGCCCCATCTCCTGTATTGGGAAATCTATGGTAAAAAATATTTATTAATCACTCTACACGGGTAGGCTCGTGCCCCTCGGTGGGGACGTTTAATGAGCTGATGATGATGATTCATTACAAATCTGGTTTGAAAACACACACACGCACATATAAACACACGCACACATAAACACACACATACACACAGTCATACGTACAAACTCACACTAACATAGACACAGAACTTTTATTTTTATTCGTTTTCATTTTTGTCATAACGTCATTATCCTATGGTTGCATTTTATATAACTTACAACGTTTACAATCTTGTAAAAATATCGAGGAATCACTGATATGAGAAATACAGTTTTAACTAGTTTTCATTAGGGACTCACCCTTTGTATCAACGTTTTAATATAAACACGTTATACACACGTAATCGTCGACGATCCGGATATTTCCGATTGGCTGGATCTTCAAGGTTTGCGTAGAGATGTGGCATCACTTTGCACCTTCTATCGCGTATATTACGGGGAGTGTTCGGAGGAATTGTTCAGACTCATTCCAGCTGCAACATTCCACCACCGTACTTCGAGGTCAAACTCAAAATTTCATCCTCACCACCTAGGTGAATGGAAGTCCTCGACAGTAGGTATTTGTTGTAATTTCTTACCTCGGACGACAAAACTGTGGAATCAACTACCATCTGACTTATTCCCTGAGCGATACGACCTTCAAGAAGAGAGCGTATTCCCACTTAAAAGGCTGGCAACGCATTTCTTTGTTCTTTGGTATTGCAAATGTACATGGGCGAGGGCGTCATTTACCATCAGTTGAGCCGTCTGCTCGTTTGCCCGCTATCGCATACCATGCATTGCATACTGCTTATAAAGATCTTATTGTTGTGTTTTGAATAGATGATTTAATTATTATTATTATTAGAGCATCGGTGGCTCAGTGGTGTGGACTGTCGTCTTCCTACCGGGAGGGCTGAGGTTCAAATCCCGACACGTACCAATGTATTTTCAAAAATATATGTACGTTATCCGACGCTCTTACGGTGAAGGAAAACATCGTGAGGAAACCTTCATGCACGCCTGCGAAGAGATTCCAAGGTTGTTTGTCAGTCGTCCAATCCGCACTGGGCCCGCGTGGACGACTAAGGCCTAATCACCCTATACGGGTAGGCTCGTGCCCCTCGGTGGGGACGTTTAATGAGCTAATCATGATGATTATTAAAATATCGATGTGCCAGTCATGTTAACAACACTATTTTAGCTTTACCCATAACAATTGATTTTGCACACTAAATCTGGTTGTAATTGCTGAATATAACAAAAATTATAACAGTAGATATATATTTTTAATCCACTCTTTACACTTGTTCTTAATTATAAAAAAAATCCACTGACATTCACACCGCGCCATCTAGCTGCAAGTTAAGCGTGAAGCCTGTATTAAGGGTACTAAACAACGATAAATATACTTATATACATTTTTTTTGTAAATACATACATATTATACATAAAAAACACCCAAACCATTACAAACAGACATGTTCATGCACACAGATGTTTGTACTGCCCGGGGATCGAACCCGGAACCCCTGGTGTAGCATCTCGACAATTGCATCACATGGGTCATCCATCATTTAATGTCCCTTCCCACACAGCATGGCCATTGGATCCAACATAGGCTTAAACCCACCACACTTGCCTAATACGTATGTCTACCTCTCTTCAACCTGTTTCAGTCCACCTGGACATAGGTTCCCCCATTCTACGCCAGATATCCTGGACCTCTGCTTTCCTCATCCAGCCTCCACCAGCGACCACCCGCAAGTATTCGATCCATCGGTCCGGGCGTCCTACGCTACGCTTGCCGAGACGCGGTCTCCACTCCAGAACTCGTCTGCTCCAACGGCCATCGATTCTGCGACATACGTGACCAGCCCACTGGCACTTCAACTCGCTGCACCGGCAAGAAAAGTTATGCAAACTATAAATTGAGACGAAAGTTCACTGAATAGAAAGATATGGAGCGTCCGACATTGTTCAGTGAAACTTTTGTAGAGTTTACTTCCCGTTCCTTGCTCAAAATGATTTTGTTATTTGACACTAGCTTAAGCACGCAGCTTCGCTCGCGAATAATTCAGGGTTTCAAATGTATATGGAACACAAATCTTAAACATAGTACAAACGTATATATAAAAAGTAAATAGGATAAACACTTTACATTAACATAATAATCTTATTCTACTACTACTTATACTAGTTGTGCCCCGCGGTATTGCTCGCGGTAAAAGATATTCTTCCGCAGTATAAAATAACCTAATATCACGTTAAAACGTGTGAGCTGCTTCACACGGAGCGCGACCGTCACGTGAAATAACATTAAGTACTTTATTTTTATAAAATAAAAAAGTTTTCTGAAATAAAAGTAGTTCATAATTATCCTTATTACATCAGGTTCCTGCCAAAAAAAATCCCGTCCAAGTCGGTTGCAGAGATTACCTACCCGGAACAAAACAGACAGACTGATATTTTGACATTGAAGATGTCTATAGGCACGTTCGTTTTCAGGGTTCGCATCAATTTCGCAATATCTCCGAAAATATGCAAGTAAGCCAGGACTATTTAGTATCGTGAGATTCAAAATTTAATGGTGGATCGTATAGTGTTGAAATTTTGAAAATTCATTGGATACTTTATTAAAACATTCAAAAATTATCGAAAAAAGCCGAGATTTTTGGGAGTAATTTTTCAATAATACTGCTACAATTCGGTTTTTCTCAAAATATCAAAAAGAACAAAAAATGCTTCCAGGTATGAATTTTACGCATCGAATTTGCACTGCACTTTTGTAACATTTCATTCATTTGGGATTGCGGAAAATAAAAATACAAATATAATAATAATAATTTGATATATTTCATTTATCCTTATCTTTCGCCATCAAAAAAATTGGTACAGTCCTTCCAAAGATCATCTTAAATGCCCCCGTAGGTTGTGGGAACTGCAAGAACTGTACATTTTTCAAAAAATGTTGTTTTGGTATATGTAGATGCATGCATGCATGAAGAAAATAATGGTTATTTCAATGTGACAAACAGACATTTTAATTTTATTCATATCTAATATTTCAATATGCACTTATTGACTTACATAGGGCTAGATTTTAAGCTTGTACGCAAATGAACCGAACAACTTAGTCTGCAAACAATTCCCGAAATCCTGAAACGCTTTCCCGTCTCACTGTAGTGCTTTTGGGAGTTTTATACCAAGGATTAAACTGGACTCCCATTTAACACTGCAAAGGCTATTTATCACGATGTTAGCTAAACTACCCCTAGAAGCGTAGGTACAGGGCTTAAAGCTTTTGTTAAATCTGCAATATAAAGAAAACAAGAAAAATATTTAGGTGTTCTTTTATACAATACTTAAACAGCCCGATAGTCCACTGTTCAAAAGGCCTCTGTTACTATAGAAAGAAAGAAAGAACATTTATTGACCGTAAAAGAAATACATATTATACACGGAATATAGTCACACATAACACAGAAGAACAATAATCACAAACTATATGGGCACATACAACAGTAGGAAGTTATAAATGTAGAGGAAAAAAAATAGAAAAAGTACGTACGAGTATCCACTATCCAGGTTTATCATCATCAGCTCACTGACCGTCCCCACCGAGGGCACGAGCACGATAAACTGATGATAATTCAAAGGGCATATTATCTACTTAAAGCGTAATTTATATCGCAGCAGCAATTTGAGATAACGCATACGAATGACATGAAAAAAATGAAATGAAAAAAGCTCATTTAAAAATCCATTTAACTCCATTAATTTTAAATTCCGTGCCATCCATTCATACGTACATGCATTTATTCCCATATTATGCTTTCAAAAACTTACGGCTTCACTATAGAATTTCGCCTCACAATAAGGCAGTGTATGGTTTGAAAGAGCGAGCTAATTTCAAAATCCATTCATGATAAAGTCTCTATAAAATTTACTTAATGCATGTGCTTATAATAGGTAGAATTATATTTTTAGAGGAGGAGTGCATGAGGTTTCCTCACGATGTTTTCCTTTACCGTAAGAGCGTCGGATACCGTACATATATTTTTTGAAAATTCGAAAATACATTGGTACGTGTCGGGATTTGAACCTCAGCCCTCCCGGTAGGAGGCGACAGTCCACACCACTGAGCCACCGACGCTCTATAATAACAATTAATTTTGCCGCGGACAATAAGTGTCCGCGGCAAAATTCAGCCCATCACGACATTGGGCAGAATTCATCATAATCACGTAATCACGTCGCTCGTTTCATGTCATAGTGACAGTAGTATACCCGTGCTTTTGATTTTGTACCAGTTGACTGACGCCAAAATTTTAATGAAAAAAATTATGTCATAAATTTAACAATAAGTCAACGTATGTGTCAAGCGGCTCAAATATTTTTTCGTTGATATTTCATCGTGATTGTGCATCTGCCGAGTTAGTTTGTTGTTTATCTATGATAAATATTTAGTAATATATGTTAACACATGTTACATTTATGTCATTAAATAATTCATTAAAAATTTGATCTTAACGCGCCATTAAAAGTGTACAAAAGCGCGAGCATATTACAATGTCACTATGACATGTAGCGAGCGACGTGATTATGAATGAACATTTTCATCAAGTGACAGATGGGCATAGTTAGTTTATGGTCATGTAAGATTAGGTACATCACATAAAATATTGCTTCACTAACAAAGTACCAACCAACCATATTTCAAATTGTATTAGCCGAGCTGAGCTTCAATACTAAATTCAAGGAATCCGGTTAAATCCGGATCTAGCCGCAAATATCCGGAAAAATGCGGTTGTCCAGTCGGTAATGGGGCATAAAAATTTTATGAGCACCAGATAGAAAATTATTCTTGTGATTTTTCAAGCAAGAGCCAAGTCTAAAGCTGGGTATAACACTGGACTTTGGAAATACAGTTTAAGCTTTCAGAAAGTATAGCTAAAGAAATAGATATGTTTGTTGTAATCTCCCCCAAATAAAATAAAGTTCTTTTATTTTTCTTCTTTTTTATGTTATTAGCGGTTGAGACGCTCATCTGATGATAAGTGATATGCCTGACCATAAACAAACAAAACAAAACAAAGAAAATAAATCATTTATTTGCTAGACATAGGTGGTAAAATAAATGTTGGGTCATATTTAACATGTGTCACTATGCCGTGCCTTTAGTAGGCGTACACATTTTTATATGTTAATGTTATATAATATATAAAAGAGTGGCATTGAAGGAGACCAACACTGATACACAGTTATTATTCTATATATCCCTGTGTGTAATTTTTTGTTATCCTAAATAAAGAGAAAAAAAATGTTCTGAGATTTTTGGATTAAAGTCATTTATTTAGAAAAGTTATTTTGGGTCTTGAGCAGAGATGTTACCGGCATCTCTTAAAACAGTACTACTTTAATGATACGTCAGCATTTTTGTACCAGAAAAGGCTAAGTGATATTATTTTAATAGATGGCGGTAAAAGATCAAAGACATCGTTTACAAAAAACACAGATAAAAAGATGTAACAAATTTAAGATTACGTTTGACTCAATTATGAAGAGCGTCGGTGGCTCAATGGTTTGAACAATTGCCTTCCGATCTGGAGGGCGCAGGTTGAAATCCCGCCACATGCCAATGTCTTTTCAGATTTTCGAAATTATATGTACGTTTAACCGACGCTCTAATGATGAAGGAAAAACATCGTGAGTAAACCTGCGCACGCCTGGAGTAGAAATTATTAAGTGTGTTTAGTGTTTATTCAGTTTGAGTCCTTACAGAACACTTATCAAATTCCTTTCTTAGCGAATATCTGCGTTATTACATTTGTCTGCATGCTAAATTTCAGCCTGATCCGTCCAGTAGTTTAGGCTGTTTAGACTGTGTTGATAGATCACTATGTCAGTCAGTCGACTTCGAGTTATATATAATTATGTAGATGTTTAAACATTTATGTATCATCATCAGCTCATTAAACGTCCCCACCGAGGGGCACGAGCCTACCCGTATAGGGTGATTAGGCCTTAGTCGTCCACGCCCAGTGCGGATTGGACGACTTCACGCACAACCTTTGAATCTCTTCGCAGGCGTGCGCAGGTTTCCTCACGATGTTTTCCTTCACCGTAAGAGCGTCGGATAACGTACATATAATTTCGAAAATTCGAAAACACATTGGTACGTGGCGGGATTTGAACCTCAGTACATTTATGTATATGTAGTATGAACTGCGACAGTGACAAACTATCCGACCTCCAGGACTCTCTAGAGGGATCATTAACGCCTGACTAAATGTATAAGAAAAGAAACGTATCAGCTAGTTGAAGT